>JARJDS010026763.1:0-24763 GCA_030264155.1 Atheta pasadenae | reverse complement strand
TTTTGTAAATAATTTCTTTATCCCTTGGTATAATATTTGGAAATTAACCTAAATTACTCTTAATAAGTTACTTTATTTATTGTTAAAAACAAAAATAAAATATCTTGATTAGTTTTTGAGTTATTTGATGTCAAAGTTGAATCTATAAATCAAAAACATAAAAATCGAGAGTTATCTGGACCATTTTGTAAATAACTTCCGTCTCTCTACATATAATTACTTGAAATTTATCACAGTTACTCTTAATAAGTTACTTTATTTATTGTTAAGAACTAAAATAAAATATCTTGATTATATTTTGAGTTATTTGATGTCAAAGTTGATCCTATAAGTATAAACATAAATATAAGGTGTAACATCGACCATTTTGTAAATAATTTCTTTATCCCTTGGTATATTATTTTGAAATTAACCTAAATTACTCTTAATAAGTTACTTTATTTATTGTTAAAAACAAAAATAAAATATATTGATTATTTTTTGAGTTATTTGATGTCAAAGTTGAATCTATAAATCAAAAATATGAAAATCGAGAGTTATCTGGACTATTTTATAAATAACTTCCGTGTCTCTTGATATAATAACTTGAAATTTACCAAAATGACTCTTATTAGGTTACTTTATTTATTGTTAAAAACAAAAATAAAATATCTTGATTAGTTTTTGAGTTATTTGATGTCAAAGTTGATTCTATAAAAACAAACATAAATATTAGGTGTAACATCGACCATTTTGTAAATAATTTCTTTATCCCTTGGTGTAATATCTTGAAATTAGCCACAAATACTTTCAATAAGCTACTTTATATATTGTTGAAAACAAAATTCAAAAATGTTGATTAGTTTTTAAGTTATCTGATGTCAAAGTCGAATCTATAAATCAAAAACATAAAAATCGAGAGTTATCTGGACTACATATTTTGTAAATAACTTCTGTATGTCTTGGTATAATTATTTAATTACTGCCACAATTACTCTCAAATGAGTCACTTTATATATATATATATATGTATGGCAAACTAAAATATTTCGATTAGTTTCTGAATAATTTGATGTCAAAGTATCAATAACTCATCCTACTTACCTTTACTAACAAGTAACATCACTATATTATTAGCTATAACTAAGTGCAGTACAGTATTCAAAATTAATAAAAACTGTTCAATACTAAACAAAAACATCAAATACAATAAATATATAAATAATATAAATCCCAAAAAATGGTAAATCCCAGTAAACCCTAAACTCATAAAAAAGACCTGCGTATTCTACATTGGCAAACACCTATATTTTTTCAACTGAATATAGATGTCGACACAATGCAGACCCCACATAAAATCGATACAAAATGTTGGCTTTACACACATCCTTCAAAGCCAACACCAAATACAAACACATACAGTCTCGAGGTCATCACAGTAGGCGCTGCCCCCTTCCACGAAGCCCGAATAATTCTCTTCCATTCCTCTTCCGACAGATGTTCTACAAATTTACAGATTACGTAACAGAGAAATAAAATAAAATCTATGCACAGATTCTAGTTTCACTTTTTCGTAACAGGAACACAATAGTTATATCAATAAGTAAATAATGAAACGTTGCACTTTTTAATGATCTTGTATATGAAAAAAATACTACCTACCCACGAAAAGGACAGACATTACACAAATAGCAATATCAAGTGCACAAATTATAACTGGGACACTAAAAGGATCAACTAGGGATAATCCAGAATATCACAAGAGCAGAACACAAGATATCCAGGAAATCACAATGTGAAAGGAAAACCCGTAATTACCAAATCCATTAAATTCTTCTATTCTTCAAAACACTATCACTTTATAGAAATTACCTTTCCCACATTACCAATTTACCAAACCGACAAACCCAACCCCAGCTATTGCAATCCTTGCAGTATGGCACTATGTTTCTTTCTGATCATGACACTGAACCACTTTGAATTCCTTAATTCAATATCCTTTACTGAGTGCTTGGTTGTACTTGGTCGTGAATCGAAGCAAGGAAAGCCCGATTAAAGTGACACAAACCTTCGGTAGCTTTCGTGTCCGATCGATGACAAATGCCATCCAACCAACACGCCATCTACCCCAACGACTTGATCAAACTCATAGTTATATTACCGAGAACCGACGTTCTTTCGTCAATTCCAAAGTGGTAATTCACCACCGAAAAAAAAAGGATATCGTAAAGTGAAGATTTAAGTTGAATCAATTCTTCTTCCCGTGCGGTGTAAGTGTAATCCAGTTAAATCACTCAATTTCCTGTGGATCGTTAGGATTTCACTTGACTTCGGCCCAACAACCAACCCACAACTAACCATGTGTATTATTCCTGTTTCCTGCAAACTATCGTGGATGTGGAACTGTTTTAATTAAATAATTACGTAAGTAAGTAGTAACAATAATTAATATATCGTGTTTTGTTGTTCTATGATTTATTTTAACCGACTTTATTTGACATATATAATAATAATAAGTTATAGTAAATAGATTAATTGGAATATTTAAAATTTACTCGAATAATCGGGTTGCAAAATATCTACCGATGTTGCTTCAACCGCGTTCGATGTACGACTGTGCAGCAATGGCGTTCCACAGCCGCCTGGATTCCGTTATTCGGTGACCTATGGTGGGGAAACAACCAGCGCCGTCGTTTCGTCGTTTCGACGCCGTGCTAGTCTACAAAGAGAGCAATGGCTGCCTATAGGGGTACCCACAATTGCTATCCTCTATCCAACATCCTATCCCAAAACCAACACACACGCCGTCGTTCGTCACATCTACACTGGCAGCCGGCTGAACGCGGAACCGTTGCAGTGCAAAACGCGGTAAATGTCATTCACTCGTTGCGTTTACGGTATTTATTTATCACAATATTATCAGATACATATCATTGCAATCGGAACCATCTACCACGTTGGGCCACAGAGGTTTTTTGGTTTTTGAGGCCGATTTGTTTGTTGTGCTATGTTTTCATTGGAAGATTCGCTACTAACATCGGCATGGTGGCGTGTGTCTTTGTTTTCTCGAAGAAACACAGTGATCGCAGTAGTCGCCCGGTTTGAAGTGTGTTCCACCAAGAGCGGGTTATTCCTCAAGTGATTTCTCCCTTCGGTTTATGATTTTGAATTATTGTTGTGATTTGACTAACCAGAAAGTAAGTTTTTTGTTTAATATTTTACCATATTCGCTTTGCTAGTTCTTGCCGTTTAGAAGCATGTTTTTGAGGTTAATTGATGTTTTGTGTTAGAATATTTACTTGCTATTCCATATCACAGATGATTCTATAAGGTTATAATTGTGTCAGATATTGTCAGTGATTTGTCGAACGTAATCAATTCGAACGAGGTGCTGAACGTGATTTATTGAAGATTGTGCAGAGATTCTTGTTTTATCCTCATATAAATAATATAATAATTAGTTAACGTCTTATTTTTGATTGTGTTCATTGGTCGGATAAATTTGACCGTTGACAAGATTAAATACGTTAATATAAAGGATGTAGGTGACCAATAGTTAATGTGATTTTTACAGTGACCTTCTATTTATCCACATTATCATCTCTTTCCAATTGACCCAATGTTTTTGATCTTCATTTTTTGACAGTTTCTGGAAGGTCGTTAGTGCTGTCAGATCAGTTTCTTTTGTATTTGTTGCTGAGAATGTTCTGGGATTTATCGGACTACTTTAATGATTTGATAATTGATTAAAGTTGTATAGTTGGCATGTTGAAGACCAATTTGTTGAAAGTTTTAACCTACAAAACCCATGATTACCTATTTCTGTGAGTCGTAGTTTCTCTTCAAACTTATAGGGATCATTACTAAATCCTCGGATCATTGTCTTTTATGTCTAAACATGTCTATTTATTTACAAACTTTACAAAACTTAGTTTCTGCAACATTTTTCTTCCCCCCATTAAGAACCAAAATATATATCCATGTGGGATATGTTATCCTGGATGCGTGGTCATCATATTGACTACCAAGCAATTTAGGGGTGACAATATGAGCTTTTAGTGTTTTTACAATCTTTAGCCGTCTTGTTTTCTAGATATTATTTAATAACCAAGATGTTCCTCATCTTTCTTCTTTTTCTTTAAGGACTTTTGTAGGATTTTAAGCCCTTTGAAGTGTTTATGGTCTTTTCTAGTAGTTTTCTTTTCAAGTATCTACAATTTCTTTCTGATTGCATTAGGAAGTTCTCATTTTTGATAAATAATCTCGTTTGGATTTCCTTTCGTTTGCCTTCAGATGTTTCTTTCCTTTTAACTTTTGTTGAAACACGTTCTTTACTCTCAAGCGGTGACCTTGAGATTATTAATTTTCTTTAATTTCCCATTGTAATTTTTCCAAGAAAATCTCCTAACGTTGTAATATTTTGTTGCAGTATTCCACAATGCAGAGCACGGAAGAAATTGGTATACGTCTTCAAAAGACATTACCGTTTCTGAGGCAGATGCTCAACAGTCTCAGTAAGGAGTGTAAGCAGTATGAAAAAATTAGCGCCATCTGTGACATAATTGATAAAAGAAAAAAGTAATGCAACCTTATATATTTCTAGACTTGTTTTCTAATATTAATACCCGAAATGTTGTTTTTGTTTTGTTTAGTATCAAGTATGCCACATTGGAAAAATGCGAGAAAGTCATTGCAATGTTGCAGAATAAAGCCGTAAGTAAATTTTTCTTAGGATTTGATTTCTTTACTAGGGATTTTCAATTACCAACCGCATGGTTCAGACAGGTCACTTGGAGAAATTGATAGAAACACATTTAGAATTAGCTGTAGATGTTATTTCTTGCTTTCTTTTTCACTAAATTTGTTATATAGCGTAAAAAATATAACCTGGGGTTTACGAAATAACCTTAAAAACTTTGAAAAAATTTGGAATTAAAAAAAATCATTTTTTCTGAAAACAGAAACGAGTTGTGAGTCAGGAACCACCTACATTTAAGGTAAATTCAACACCAACATCTTTAACAACTTCAACATCGTTAACTGTATCTACAACAACTTCGACTGTATGTACAAACACACTATCCTTACCAAATTCATCAATATCTTCAGCAACATCTAATAATCCTAAAGAAATGGCTACAAATCAAGAAAAGTTTGAAAAAATTAAATCCCACTTTGAGGCGATTGATTCACCTCCGGGTATGGAGAGTATTCAATCGCCAGCTTTTTCGATCCAATCGCCCGATGATAATGATATCAAATCACCGGACGGTAATGATCAAACTGACGTAGTTACTTCCGAACGCTACGAAAGCGACAGGCCTAGTATCTATTCAGTTGTGGCCGACACAATACAACCAACTCCACCTCCCCCTTCTTCAATTACCTCGCCGGTTTTAAATTTTATTCCCCCACCACCACAACATCCTCAACTTGTGGTGCCTGTGGTGCCAACTATAGACACATCGAAACCACCGATTTCGGCTGACGACTTGAAAGAATTGCTTCTAAACGATGTTGGTGGTGAGGATTCTTCTGATGATGGTAAGTCGATTGGTGCAGTGAAGGATAGTAGAACTGATCATGATCAGGAAGTTAAAGAAGTACACAAATCAAAAGTAAGTTTGGTTCCTACACCGTTTCATAAAAAGGTGCGCAAAAATAGTGATAGTGAAAAGACTGGTAATAAACTTGACGCTAAAGGTCATAAAGATGTAGATAAGGTGAAATCTGATAAGGATTCTAAAGAGTTAAAAAGCACAAAGACTTCTAAGGACGCTAAAAAGTTAAGCGGGTCTAAAGATGTTTCTAAAGTTGCGGGTAAAACCAGTTCCAAAGATTCTAAAGATAAAGCAAAATCTAAGTCTGCGACGCGGGTTGAAAAGGTCGTGGAATCTGATTCGATTTTCGGAAGTTTATTGTCGAGTCTGGATGAGAAGTTTATTGAGAATGGGAAGGATGGGAAGGAGAAGAAACGGAGGGATAGTAAGGAGGGTGATGTGAAAGATTTGAAACAAGTCGATCAAAAAGGGTCTTTACATTCTAAAGATAAGGATAAAGTTAAAGATAAGGATAGTAAAGATAAGGATAAGGATAGTAAAGATAAACATAAAGAGAGAGATAAGCAATTACAAAGACTGTTAAGTAAGATTAAGTTAGCGGAGAAGGACATGGCGACGGCATTAAAGAAGAAGGAATTATCCGTGGAAGAGCAGGACACGATCAAGAAAAAGTATGGGGATCGGATTAAAAGGTACAAGAAGGAGCGGGATGCTCTTAAACGACATGGTGGTGATTCTAAGTCCAAAGAACGACGAAAGTCTGATGATAAGGATCATCGGGTAAAGGTAAAGGTTACCAAGGTTGATAAGGTTGATGCAAGTGAAAAAGATGATAAATCTGCCGAAATTGAGAAACCTGACAAGGTTGAGAAAAAGACTGATACCACATCGAAGAAAGAAATTGGGTTAAATCCTGATAGTTATAAAATTGTTAGGAAACCTCGAATACCAGCCACACAGACAGTTCTTGATACGGTTGGCTCTCCAACTGAGATATCTGAGAAAACTTCCTTTATAAGGAAGAAGGTTGATGATTGTGGGGATGGGCCTAAACTTTTACCACCTCCATTGCCGCTTGGCTTTCAAGATTTTAATCCCTTTGCAAACGAAACTGCAGAAATCAATAGGTTGAACGCATCCAGAAAAAGAGATCCCAGAGATGGGATTTTTGGTCATGCGGGGGATAAAACTACATTGAGAACTCCATTACACGAAGTGGGTAATGATCCTAGGGGTAGGGATCCTAGGAATAGGAACCCTGGTGGTTTCGGGGGAATGGACTCTCAACAAATTTATCATAACCAACAACTTCCCAATAATGCCAGAGCTTTAAACTTTAACCAGTTATCAAATCATCCAAGCAATTCCATGAAACCGCCTAGTTTGTTGGGTCGTTGGGAGCCACCTCCGCCGTCACCTCGAATGGATTGGGGACATTCGGGACATCCTGCTAGAGGAATGCATTCTCATATTCAGCAACAGCAGCACCAACAGCAACAACAAGTTAATGCTGAATTCCATCCGTTTGATCCTATTGGGCCTGGAACGGCTGATAACGAATATGATTTGAGTAAATTGCCGCCTATTGATTTTTATTCTCCAGTGAAGCAACCCCAGCCGCAAAATTACAGGCAATGGAGGCAATTGAAGCAGAGAGATGAAGAGATTAAGAAGAGGTTTGAGGAGGAGATGGAACTTAAGAAGAAGGAAGATTCTGATGATGTTGATAGTAAAAATGATGATAATGAGGCCATAAAAACGGAAAATGCTACAACCATTAAACAAGATGTAAAGACTGTTGAAGAAATTCAAGAAGTTGATGAAGATAAAGGTGATAAACACAATAAAGATACAAAAGAAGTGGATGGATCTGAGAAAGCAAATAAAAAGAAGACTAAAGATAACTCGATAATTGAAGACAAGGAAGAAGAAAAAGAAAAGGTTGCGGAACTTGATGTTGATGAAACACCTTTGCTACCAAATAAGGGGTCTAGTGATACTAAAGATACCACAATATCCCAAAATGATACTGTTTCATCTGGACCTATACCCGAGGTATCAACCGATGATACTTCGAATCTGAATAAAGAAGAAACCGATGTCTATAAAGGTTTGAATGTTGACGAAATCGATCGAAATAGTTTGCTTCAAATTCTAAGCCAAGCTAAGAAAAGCACAGATGGTGGCACTTATCTCCCAGCGCGGGTTCTCGAATTGATGGAGACGTTTCTTCAGAAGGAGGTGTCCGATACTTCAAAAGCCAGTCACGCGGATACTGAGGATACTAAAGCAACTATAGACGAAGTTAAACAAGTTAAAGATGAAGAGGATTCAGTTGATTCCCAAAAATCTGAAGAAAAGAACGATCTGATACCAAGTACTGTAGATAATGAAGATGGGTCCAAATTAGTTAAGGTTGAAAAGCCTGCAAACGACGGCAACAAAGATACTATTCCTGATGTGTCTTCAGGTATTATCAAAACATTTGATGATAAAACTACTGCTGAAATTGCCAATATTTTACGAGGTATATCTACAGAAGATCCGAAAAAAAATGAACCTAATCCGGTTGTTAAAAGAGCAGTTGGAAGACCCCCGAAGATAAAAACACAAATGACGCCAGAAAAACCAACTAAGATAAAAGAGGAAAAGAAAGAAGTGAAAATAAGAAAAAGTTCAGATATTACTGAAAATAAGGAAGTACTACCTCCAAGACGGCTAAGGACTCGTACGAAATCTGTTAATTATAATGAAGATTCTCCAAAAAGAAAACGGAAGAATATGACTGAAGAGGGAGACAAAAAGGATCAGGAGGATAACGTTGAAGAAGATATTTTATCTACCAAGATGGATACTTCCGAATCTTCTGACATATTAGTTGCACCTGAAAAGGATGAAGAGGGTTTGGATAATAACTCACAACCAGATCAAAGTGTGGATTCTGGAAGAGATGATGAAAAGTCCGATATTAAAGACGAATCTATATCTGAAGAACTTGATACATCTGAGTCGGATATCCCAACTACACCTAAGACAAGATCACAGAAGCGAAAGTATGAATCATCTGATGAACAAACAACACCTGAAGACATTGATCAGAATGATATTGAAACAACTTTAGAATTGGATTTGAATGATACTATAGATAGTTCAGATTCTATAGATAGTTCTGATACTAAAGATAGTTTAGAACCTAAGGATTCCAGTGTTACTAAAGGTTCTCCTACTAATCTGGATAAAATTATTGAAGGTGTAGCTAATGGGTCAATATTAATTACTCCCAAAAACCGTAAACCTAAGACTACAGTCAAGGCAAGTCAAGAGGCAGAAGAGGAGGTCTTTGATTTTCTTGAAGATACTTTGGAAGAAGAATCCAGGCGTATTTTACGTAAACGTCCTAAGAAAACTGGTTCAGAACTGGATACTTTAGATACTTCTGATGATTCTAATAAATTAGAAAAACCTGAAAAGCGTCCTAGGATGTCGGAGTTAGATATACTCCATCAAGACATTAAGGAAAATTTAGGAGAGGGTATAATGGGCCCATCAAGACGTGGAAATAACAATGCTGGTAGCAGAACATCAAGTCCAGTATCGGTTAAGTCCAACACCAGTATCAGAGATCTTCTTTTAAGTGATCCCGATTTGAAAGATGTTAAGATGCCTATCACTGCGGGTGAATTTATCAAAAAAGGAGGAAGGACTTTAAGAGTGGTACTGGAGAAATTACCGGATAGGTGTGGCTCCCCTGTTTCGTCTGTATCTTCCGCTTCATCTTCATCACCCAGGACTTCTCGACTTACCAGAAGATCAAAAACTCCGCTTCTGCTTACTCCAACGGAACATGCAGAACCAACTCCATCTGAACAGAAACAGTCCGAATCACATCAACATTGTAAAACAAAGAAATCAATTGATTTGAACAAATTTCAGGAGATGCACAAGGATGACTTTGTTCCTGATAAAAACTATTTTCTTAAAATCGAAAAATCTGATAACAATAAATGTCTACTATGTGACTATAATGGTCCGAAGGTTGTCCAACATTATTTAGAGGAACATCCTGAGTCTGAGGTTTTAATCTCTAGACTGCCACCATCTGAAACGCAGGAAGCATTCCAGGAATCTGTGCAGAAAGATTACGCTAAAATTGAAGTGCAGAATATTGGCGGCAAAAAGTTCGCCAAGTTTGATTTCCGCTGTCGGTTTTGTTCCCATGATCTACAAAAAGAATTAACATCTACGTTCTATGATCATGTTAGTAGCCACACTGGGGAGTATAGGTATCATTGTACGGAGTGTGAGTTCAAGCACTTTATCAAGGGTAACGTTAAGAACCACCTCAGTTTCGTTCATGGTTTACATGGCGAACCTGCCATGGACGATCCTCCTAAGAATTTTGATAAACTGTTCGCATATTTTTGCTCGGAATGCAATTTCTTGCAATTGAAACGCGAAACGATCTCCAAACACATCGAACGGTATCATAGTAAGGATCAGGCTTATGTTTATACTATCAATATGTCGTTACCGATTCTACAACGTCGTGTGCTACGACAGAAAACTAATAAGAAAGACGTGAGTGGGGAAGGTTTAGATGAAGACCTTATAATACCAGAGAGGAGGTTAAGGAGTAGTCAACGGCTTCAAAACACTACGCCAGAGCAGTTAGATAAAGATTCAAAGAATGTGGTATCGCCAGTAGCACAAGTATCCCAAGGACGTCAGGTATCACCAAAGGGAGATAAAACTGATAAAGCTAATAACGGAGATAAGGATAGTATCAAATCTGTTATCGGTAAACTAGCTCAAGAAACCAATGTAGTTGATTTTCTTTTACCGAAAGATATCATTCCTTTGGATACCAACAAAACCAAACATACCCCGCCACCAAAGTCAGCGTTTGTTTGTGAGGATTGGGATGAATTGTTGAATAAAGAATATGATGGTCCGTCAAGTATTACGGAACCTATTAAACGAAGAAGTACTTTCTTGGATACTTTAAAGAAGCGTTTAGACCAACGAGAAGTTGATAATCAACCTGAACCTTTAACTCCAACAACAACTACGTCTAGTCTAGCAAGTACAGCATATTTGTCTATACCAATCGATACAGAAGTTGACTCATTATCAGATAATGATTGTAATGCTGATGATGGTGGTGATGGGAAAGCTCAAGGTCAAAGCGAAACTGTAGATGTTAATAGCATCCAAGTTAAGACTGAGGTACCATCACCCGTTAAACCCGAACCCAAGGTAAAATCACATCGATTGATCACTGCGTTGAATAAAAATCGCAACAAAAAGATCCACTCTGTTGGAGTTATCGATGCTATCATTGACGGCGATGGTCTCCTTGCCTATGAATGTCGTATGACCTCCTGCATCTTCCAAACCACCGATTGCCGCGTCTTTGAAGTTCATTGCAAATACACGCATGGGGATCCTAACGAATTGCTGGATTGCAATTTTTGTCCTGCGTTGAAACAGGAAATGACTATGAGCGATATTTTTATGCATCTGTACGAACACGTGGAGAAATACATGGAGACTCAAGTTGTAGCTAAACAGGTTAGTGGTGCGTCGTTTAAATCGATTAGTATTAAAAAGGAGAAGCAGGAAGAAGAAGGTGAGGCCTCCAAGTCTGAGCATGTAGAAGTGAAACTTGAAAAGGAAACAGTTGATGCTGATGCTGATGCTGATGATTTGGATACTTCCCACGTTGATGACTTACCTCCAATTATGAATTTCACTATCGCTAAAGTGGAGAGTCTGGCTGTTAAGCGGACCCCACCACCTTTAGCACCATTAACAGCTACTGGGTCTCCCACTAAAAAATCTACCAGCAAAACTGTGACCAGAAGTATTCAGTGTGATTTACCCAAAGTTAACACTAAACCCACTACTACCATAGCAAAGCTTCCAGGAAAACCGGAACCAACTCCAGCAGTGGTTAAAACTGTGAACTCCTCGGGGGTGAAGAGCAAATCCCCGATTTCAGTGGTTTTTAAGATATCACCAATGTCTGCGGCTGAAATTAAAGCCGAACGCAAATCTCCGGTGGTAATCAAGGAATGGTTGGCTAAACCGGAACCTCATCTGTTCAAGTGCCCCCAGTTCAATTGTTCATTCCAGGCTTCTGGCGAGGATGCCTTCAACAGTCATTTGAACAAGCATGACTTTAAAGACCAGCAGATTCCCTGCTTGTATTGTAACTACAAGATGAAGGTGGAATATTTATCGGTACATTTGATGGTAAGTCTTAAAACATTAACTTTGGAAACTTTGGAAGCAAGCTAATTTCTCTTATGGTGTTTTTGCTGTGGTTTAATAGATAAGACATGCCAATTGTCATTTTGGTTGTGGATATTGTCTATACCGGGCGAAAAGGGAGGACTATGTGGGGGTACACCACGTGTTGTGCCATACTGGAATGAAGCAATCAGTGGTGAAGTTTGAGTTTAAAGAAATGAACACCCGGTATAAGTTACCTTTACTCCCATTCATTGGTACCATGCTTATGCCTTACATGTGTGGTAAGTACAACTTAGGCCTAGGGGATGATGGTTGAGGTTAAGATACAAACTATCTTTTGTTATTGGTAATTTTTATTTGCTTTAGGATGTAAGAGTAAGTTTTATTGTACGAAAAATTACGAGCACCATAGAAAGCTGTGTAAGGCTGTAAGATCGACCAACATCTTGGACTTGTATCCATATAATTGTCGGTATTGTATCATGGGGGGTAATAGTTTTCTGGAGGTGTTCCGACACATTGCTAAAGAACATTCCTCGCAAGACTGTGCCGTGGTTTTAAGGCAACAGAAAATCACTGATCCTTTGGTAAGTTTTCTGTTTGTTTTTTGTTTCATTAGTTAACGGTATTGTTTACAGGCTGCAAAATTTATGGAAGGTACAAACATTTTCAGTCAACTTGTGATTATGGATGATTTTCCTTCAAATAGAACAGCGGCATCCAAATCCCTTACTGTTAAACCTTCTACTTCTACCACTATTTTAATGTCGGCTACTTCTACCCCTACCCCTACCATTACGCCTCCTATACCCCCTACCACACCTATATCCAAATCGGATATTGCTATTGTGAAAACTGTACCTGCGAATCCTTTAAGTTTGATAAAACCACAATTGGTGACTACGACATCTGGTACTACCCAAAGTCCGAAGAAACAAGTATCCCGAATTGTTTTCGTACATAATAGTAAACCTATTGGATTTTTTGGTAAGTTTGGTGTTTATCTCATAAAAAAATAATACCAACTTAAGATTTATTGTTTCACAGATATAAAAACTGGTAAAAGCCTTAACACCACCATACCTGCTGTACCAGTAAATGCCACAACAACAACTCAACCTTCTTCAATACCTGTAATTTCTAATACTTCTCCACTACCCTCAATATCAACAGTCTCTACAATATCTTTACCAACAAACACAAAATTGGATACCTCATCTCCAAAACCTGTGGATGAAGCTACAAAACAACCCAGTGATTTATTCAAGTGCAATAATTGTTTAATGATATTTCCCAATTCTAGCAAGTTCCATACACATTTAGAACAATGCATAGAGAATTGTAAGATTAAAGGGGTGAAACCCTACATATGTGCTTTTTGTAAAAAGGCATACAAGCAATCGTCTGGTTTAGTTGATCACATGAAAGTCCACGGATCTAAGAACTTAATTTGTGCGTTATGCGGGCATACAGAAGCCACAGTGTGGGCTTTAAAGAAACACGTTAGAGACGTCCACAAATTGAACAACATTGTTCTACATCCGGTTGATCCGGACAAGCATGATATCAATGTCGATAAGTTTATTGGTAAACCCGTAGGGACTGCTACAATGGAAAATGTACAAAAGTCAGTGACCAAAGAATCGAAGGATAATAACGGTACACCGGGTTTTACTAGTCCTGATATATCCACTGATAAAACAACGTTTGGTCCTGATGATCTTCATTCGCTACCGATGACTCCCATCTTTAAATTTATGGCGGCTTGTAGTAAATGTGATTTTACCACTAAAGTTCGATCGAATTTTATGCGCCACATGCTGTTGCATACGAGTGGTAAGTTTGACTCTAAACTACATGTTGGGGAAGCTGTCAATCCGGTACCTTGTCTTGAAAAAAACGAATTGATGTTTGATAAGATGACGAACTTAGCTGCGAGTAGTTTTGAAGGTCGAATGGCACCTAAAGCTGCTGTAGCAAGTACTACTTCCGGTGTTGCCACCACCACGGAAGACAAAGCACCAATTGAAGAAGAGATGAATGTACCAGAATATATCCCGGAAACAAAGCGGTATGTTTGTGGTGCTACCGGATGTAATTATTTGTGTTTGGAGGAACAGAACTTGCGGCACCATCTACAAGCCTTGCACGACAATGAGCAGATCTACACTTGTATCCATTGTAAATTGGATTTGGTGGGGAACAGTGATAAACCTGGTAAAACCAGTTTTATTGATATTGACGCCATTGTGAATCATTTACGGTTACATGAAAGCACTTTATTTAAATGTCCGTATTGTGTGTTTATGAATAGCAAAGCGTCGAAGGTGGAGCGTCATGTTATGGAGAAACATTCCGATAAACCCATACGAGCTGTTTCATTACGACGGCCGGAATCCGATGGCAAAACTGATAGTTTGTTGTTGGTTTCGCAGAAGAGTGTTCAGAAACCTTTGAAGAAACGTCCATGGAAGTGTGGGATTTGTGTGTGTCGGAAACAGACGGTTGAGGAGATTAGTGATCATGTTCAGAAGAAGCATACTTTACAGGCTCAGTTTAAGTGTACCTATTGTCAGTTTAAAGATGATGATAGGTCGGTGTTTGATCAACATTTTACAGTGGAGCATCCTAGTTTAAGTCCTGATGTTATTGTGGCTTATTATAAGGATGATATTGAGGATGTGGAGGAGAAGCAAGTGGTTGAAGGGAATGAGTTTGATACAACTCCTTTGTGGGTTATGAGTCGAGATAATGTTAAACATATTAGAGGGATTTTATTGGATGATTCTGTCGGTACTTCCACAGTTGGTAAAGTTGTGAAGAATAAAGGGATTGGGAAGTCCTCGCCTATTAAAGCTGCCAAAGGAGTAAATCAACAAGGTCCTGGACCCAGGGAGGGTCTAAAACGGCGGATGTCTTTGCAGCCCAAAGAAACACCTTTAAGTAAGGTACAAAGTAAGTTTTGACAACTTAACTAATCCTTATAATTTTACTAATCTTTGTTTTATTCATTTATAGAAATAGATGGTGATGATAACAAACAATTTGTAGAAGATGGTAGATCTTCCAATAAAATGGACTCTGGAATTCACGTGACAGTAAATCAAGAACCCGTAACAACTTCTGGAATTATTGAAATTAATGATAATGACATGACTAATGATGATTATCTGGATCCAAGTGCTGATTCTTTATTGAAGATGCCGCTGAAATATCTGCTCAAAACTGATTTTGTTTCAACGTATGGGCCGTTGGGAAAACCAACGGATGTCAAATTTACGTGTCCACTGTGTCATAAAGTTGAGTTTCAAATTGAGGAGGAGTTTAAGGAGCATTTGTATGAGGAGTTGCAGTACAAACAATTTGCTTGTCATTTGTGTAACGTGACGACCACGACTTTCCAGAAGATGAAGGATCATTTTCAAGCGCAACATCTTCTGTTGTGTGACAATGATCGCGTGAGGAATTTGGGTGTTAATGCTAGTATTGAAATGTGGATGCGGAAAGTGTTGATTGTTCAGAAGAGAATTATTACGTTTAATAAGAGGAAAAATGACAAGATGGTTAATGGTGAGAAGAAAGTGGAGAAAGAGTGAGTTTTATGTTTATGGTTGTCGATGGCGTCTAAGTATCATTTTGTCAAGTTTCCAGTTAAAGTTAAGGTTAAGTTAAGGTTAGGTTAAGATTAGGTTAAGGTTTAGTTGAGTTTGACTGAATTGTTGTACAGATGTACAGTTCTTGTTTAATGTTCCTTAGAGTTTAACAAAGATTTATGTTTAGGAAATGTAAATATTGCAAGTATTGGATTTCTGTTTATTTTATCTTTAGAGTCTTGAGTTTGTAAACAAGCTCGTTTATTGGTACGCCATTTTGTTGTTTGTCAAAGCAAGTATGAAATTACTAACTAAATTTTTAATGGAAATAAATTTCGTTAATCAAAAATGTGATTTGTTGTGTGTTTGTTTAAAAAACTCAATAGATTTTTGTGTTTATTAGTTATAGATTTAATTATAATTACAGGGTTTACTGGCATAAGTGCGGATATTGTAACTACAGTTCGACTGTGAGGAGAAGCACTAATTGCCATATGATTGCAAAGCATCCAGGATTTGAAGTTAAAATTGAAGAGTTGCGAGATCTGCAAATGTAGAGGAATCAAATAAAAACTGCCATATTACAAGGTTTATAATTACTCCGAGATTAACGATAGTTATGTTATATTTTTACTGATTAAACAAAACTTTGGTAGTTTTATTCGTCTATGAGTTATTTCATGTCAAAGTTGATTCTATAAATCATCAACATAGATGTCTACGGTTATGTGGACCATTTTGTGAATAATTTCTATATTGCTTTGTATAATATTTTGTAATTTGTTACATGTATTCTCAATATGTTACTTTACTTATTTTTGCAAACCAAATTAAAATATCTTGATTAGTTATTGAGTTATTGGATGTCAAAGTTGGTTCTACAAAAAACATAGTTATTTGGAGGTATTTTGACTATTTTTAGAATAATTTCTGTTATATTTGGCATAATAATTTGAAGTTTGTCAGAATTACTTCTAATAAGATTCCTTTTCTTATATTTTTTACAAAATCAAAATATCTTGATTAGTTTCTTAGTTATTTGATATCAAAGATGATTCTGTAAACGGAAAGCATAAATATTTGAGGTTATCTTGACTATTTTCTGAACAATTTCAGTATGCATTGGTGTAATAACTTGATATTTGTCTTGAATACTTTCAATAAATTACTTTATCCATATTTGAAAACAAAATTGAAATATCTTGATTACTCTCTGAGTTATTTGATGTCAAAGTTGATTCCGTAAACGAAGATCATAAATATCTGAGGTTATCTTGACTATTTTCTGAACAATTTCAGTATGCATTGGTGTAATAACTTGATATTTATCACAAATACTCTCAATAAGTTTCTTTATTCATATTCGCCAACAAAATCAAAATATCATAATTCGTTTTTGAGTTATTTGATGTCAAAGTTGATTCTGTAAACAAAAAACATAAATAACTGAGGTTATCTTAACTATTTTCTAAATAACTTCTGTATGCATTGGTGTAATAACTTGATATTTGTCAAAAATACTGTCCATAAGTTACTTTATCCATATTTGAAAACAAAATTAAAATATCTTGATTACTCTCTGAGTTATTTGATGTCAAAGTTGAGTCTGTAAACGGAAAACATAAATATTTGAGGTTATCTTGACTATTTTTTGAATAATTCCAATATTCCTTGGTATAATAACTTGATATTTATCAAAAATACTCTTAATAAGTTACTTTATCCATATTTGAAAACAAAATTAAAATATCTCAATTAGTGTTTGAGATATTTGATGTCAAAGTTGATCTTATATAAAAAAAACCATGAAAATCCATAGTTTTCTTGACTATTTTCTGAATAATTTCTGTATACATCAGTGTAATAACTTGATATTTATCAAAACTATTTCCAATAAGTTACTTTATCCATATTTGAAAACCAAATTAAAATATCTCAATTCGTTTTTGAGTTATTTGATGCCAAAGTTGATCATATATAAAAAAAACCATGAAAATCCATAGTTTTATTGACTATTTACTGAATAATTTCCGGTTCACTTTCTATATTAACATGAAACTTGTCACAATCATTCTTATTAAGATACTTTATTAATTTTTGAAAACCTCATTAAAATATCTTTATTACTTTCTGAGTTATTTGATGTCAAAGTTGATTCTGTAAACAAAAAACATAAATAACTGAGGTTATCTTAACTATTTTTTGAATAATTCCAATATTCCTTGGTGTAATAACTTGATATTTATCAAAAATACTTTCAATACGTTACTTTATCCATATTTGAAAACAAAATTAAAATATCTCAATTAGTATTTGAGATATTCAATGTCAAAGTTGATTTTATATAGAAAAACCCATGAAATTCTATAGTTTCCTTGACTATTTACTGAATAATTTCCGTTTCACTTGCTATATTAACACAAAACTTGTCACAATCATTCTTAACAAGCTACTTTATTAATTTTTGAAAACCGCATTAAAATATATTGATTACATTCCGAGATATTGGATGTCAAAGACGATTCTATAAATCCACAACATAAATGTCTATAAATATATGTGTTATCTTAACTTATTTGATTCGGACCATAACTAACACAAACTGTAAAACAAGATAAAGTCAATCAAAGAATAAAATACTTTGAAATTGCAATTCATTTATTGATTAAACCAGCAAAATATTTCCTTGCATTACATTGTCATGTTATTGAAGAGTTAACCATAGTATACAGGATAATACATTTTCCTGCCATCTTCATTATTACCCTCTTCAGTGCTGATAATATCATTGGCATTTTCAGCACATTGAGGTTCTTGGGCTTTAGCTGCTGGTGCTATTACGCAAGTACAAACATCTCCATTATTTTCAATTTGGTAGGTATTGGGATCGGTTTTCTTGCGGTAATGAAGAAGGCCGCTGCTGCTGCTGCCACGAATGTATCCTGCTGAAGACGAGGATATACGTGAAGATGAAGCTACACGGTAAGCATCATCGACTCCAAACAAGCAGACAATCATCAAAGCCAGGAAGAATTTCATCTTGTTGTTGATAGTTTGTTGTTGGCAATACAGAGATAGTAGAAGTAATATCTGTAGTTAACTGAGCTAACTGATACTTAATGAAGAAATGGAGAACCTATTTATAGTAGTTCTAACAATATAAACTAATTTGTTGAGTTATAGCGGGTTAAATGATGGGGAAAATTAAATTTTTTAGATGTTCAATCATAAAACTCAAATAATTCGAATAAAAGAGTGGGTTTTAGTAAGTGAACGTGTTGTTGGTTATTTTATGCTTGTTTTATAAATGAAGCGTTAAATTTTTGGATTATAAGTTATTGAAAATTAGTTTTATTACTAGAAAAAGTCATAAATGTCTGAAATAATTATTTTAGGTAATAACATTTGATTCAATTTTAATTTAAGTTTCTTTCATGTTAATATAACTCTTATTTATTCTGATATACTTGTATTTTTATAGATATAGATTATATATAAAAGATTTCAAACAAAACAAATGAATTTTGTTTTTTTAATTTTAATGGTAACTTTAATTAAAGTTCTAAATAGATAGTAAATTAAAACTAATAATGTGGAATATTCTTTAAGTTTGAGACTTAAAATAAAATACTTAGGAGACGATTTAAAGGTTAAACTTAGTTGGAAATGAAAGAATAACTCTTAAACTATTATATAAAAATGAGAAACATGAAGTTGAATAATTTGGATAAGAATTATAGCTAGTTTCCTGCGACGTGTTTTTAAGAAGTACTAATATTGCTTATTTTTGGAGATATAAATAAAATATTTAGGGGATGATTTAAGGGTTAAGCTTGGTTTGAAATTAAAGAACAACTTTTTAACTACTGAATAAAAATGAGAAACATAAAGTAGAGCAATTTGGGTAGAAATTATAGCTAATTTCCTGCGACGTGTTTTTGAAAAGAACTAACATTGCTTATTTTTGGAGATAAAAATAAAATACTTAAGGGATGCTTTAAGGGTTTAATTTAGTTGGAAATTAAAGAACAACTCTTTAACTACTGAATAAAAATAAGAAACATGAAATTAAGTTATTTGGCTAGATATTATAGCTAATTTCCTGCAATGTGTTTTTGAAAACATGTAACATTGCTTACTTTCGGGGAAAAAAATAAAATATTTAAGGGATGATTTAAGGGTTAAACTTATATGGAAATAAAAGAACAACTCTTAGTGTGCAATAAAAAAATTAAAACTTATAAATAAAAAAAATTTGCTAGGAATTATAGTTAATTTCCTGCAACGTGTTTTTGAAAAAACTTAACATTGCTTACTATCAGAGATAAAAAATAAAATACTTAAGGGATGATTTAAGGGCTAAATTTAGTTGTAAATGACAGAACAACTCTTAGTATACAATAAAAAAATTATAACTTATAAATAAAAAAAAATTGCTAGTAGTTACGGCCAATTTCCTGCGACGTGTTTTTAAAAAAACGTAACATTACTTACTTTCAAAGTTAAAAATAAAACATTTAAGGGATGATTTAAGGATTAACCATGGTTGAAAATAAAAGAACAACTCTTAAACTATAAAACAAAAATAAGAAACATTAAATAGAGCAACTTGCCTAAAAATTATAGCCAATTTCCTGCAACGTGTTTTCAGAAAAACCTAACATTACTTACTTTCATTAATAAAAATAAAATACTTAAGGGATGATTTAAGTTTAACCCTTACTTGGAAATAAAAAAACAACTCTTACACTACAATAAACAAACCATAATTTATAAATAAAAAAAATTTACTAAGAGATACAACCAATTTCCTGCGACGTGTTTTAAAAACACAGAAAAATATATGAATTGAATAAAATTATTTATTTATCAACAAAAATCCAAAGTTAATCCAAATTTTATTTAAAATAAACACAACATTTATAGTTTAACATCATCCAACCAACGTCATCAAATCATTATCGATCAATTAACCCACGAAACTCTTGCCTGAAATCAACCATCAATCAATTCATCAATCAAATAATTAAAATCAAAATCAAATTGTTTTTACCTGAAATATTGGCAGTGTGGAACATATACAAGAATCAGTATTGTTATTGATGTACTCATAACTTACGACCCCTTTCCCATTTTCCCTACTTTCTTCACTACCACCCCAATTTCCTGTTTGAAGATCCACATTTCTTACGGGCATAAATATTGAATATTTTGACTTACAATAAACCAAAACTAAAAATTCAAGAAGAAGAAGAACCACCAATACCACACCAAACTTCATTTTGGCACTGTAAAATTATTCAAGAGATCTGAAAGTTTAAATAAAATAAATCCAAACAAATAAGATTTAAAAAAAAACAATGCATTTATACTAAAATATAAAAGCGTAAACAATTATTTCTGATTTACAGATCATTAATTGTGAAATTTAAGATTTATTGTGTTTATTGCATTGTTTTATTGAAGTGTAAATTTTTAATTTAAACTTGCATTTTGTTTTTATTTTACCACCACGTTTTGTTACAAAGTTGAGTACATTTTATTACAATTGTTTGTAACATTAACGCTACACTTATAATTGTTTTACAACTTTGTTTTATTTTGGTTTCAATTTCAATAACAATAAGGATATTAAGGATATTAAAAACATTTGTTTAGGTTTTACACTCAATAAAATAATGTGTAAACACAAATTGTTGTAATACATAACAATGGATATGATGGAATAAATTATTAATGTCATCGTTGAATAAATAACGTTAATGGTTTTTTTTTGGTTTAAGTTTTAAGTTTGTAGTTTTTTCGATAAACACGACTTAGAAAAGTGGTGGTATCTTTGGTCCTAATTGTGATTAATCTTTGTTTTTATTTTTATTCTGTAGATTAAGAGTTATTGTTTCTTATAGATTTTATTTTATTGTTTAAAATTTTTTTTTAGTATTTTATTTTAAGCCGTAAAGTTGGGGTGGCTTGTACTTTTTTCTATAAAATTTGTTTCTTTTTTTAAGGTTTTTGTGGATTATTTTGGAATCACTTGGGTTTAGGTTTTGAAATTTTTAAAATATATTTTTAAATAAGTAAGTATTAAGTGGGTGAATAGTACAGTTATATATTTTAATTAATTTTGGCTTAATTAACGTTCAAACTTTATTTTTAGTAATTTTATACAGAAATATAATGTTTTATTTTAGTTTTTTGTTAGTTATTTTTGAACCACTCGGTGTAATATTCTGAAATTTTTAATATACTTTTATAAATAACTAAGAAATAAATTTATGAAATGCAAAGTTAAATATTTTAATTAATTTCTACGTAATTAACGCTCAAACTTTACTTTTAATAATTTCACATAAACCTAAAATGTTGTATTTTAGTTTATTGTTATTTATTCTTGAACCACTAGGTATAATTACCTAAAATTTTTAATATACATTTTTAAATAACTAAGAAATAAATTTATGAAATGCAAAGTTAAGTATTTTAATTAATTTCTACGTAATTAACGCTCAAACTTTACTTTTAATAATTTCACATAAACCTAAAATGTTGTATTTTAGTTTTTTGCTATTTATTCTTGAACCACTCGGTATAATTACCTAAAATTTTTAATATACATTTTTAAATAACTAAGAAATAAATGTATGAAATGCAAAGTTAAGTATTTTAATTATTTTCTACGTAATTAACGCTCAAACTTTACTTTTAATAATTTCACATAAACCTCAAATGTTGTATTTTAGTTTTTTGCTATTTATTCTTGAACCACTCGGTATAATTACCTAAAATTTTTAATATACATTTATAAATAACTAATAAATAACTGTATAAAATGCAAAGTTAAATATTTTAATTAATTTCTACGTAATAAACGCTCAAACTTTACTTTTAATAATTTCACATGAACCTAAAATGTTGTATTTCAGTTTTTTGCTATTTATTCTTGAATCACTCGGTATAATTACCTAAAATTTTTAATATACATTTTTAACTAACTAAGAATTAAATGTATGAAATGCAAACTTAAATATTTTAATTAATTTCTACGTAATTAACGCTCAAACTTTACTTTTAATAATTTCACATAAAACTAAAATGTTATATTTTAGTTTTTTGCTATTTATTCTTGAACCACTCGGTATAATTAACTAACATTTTTAATATACATTAATAAATAACTAAGAATTAAATGTATAAAATTCAAAGTTAAATATTTTGATTAATTTCTACGTAATTAACGCTCAAACTTTACTTTTAATAATTTCACATGAACCTAAAATGTTGTATTTTAGTTTTTTCTATTTATTCTTGAACCACTCAGTTTAATAACCTGAAATATTTAAAATATATTCACAAGGAACTAAGAAATAAATATATAAAATTCAAAGTTAAATATTTTAATTAATTTTTAAGTAATTAACGCTCAAACTTTACTTCCAATAATTTAAAAGCAAAAATAAATTTTTCTTCCTAGTTTTTTGCTATTTATTCCTGAACCACTCGGTATAATTACCTAAAATTTTTAATATACATTTATAAATAACTAAGAAATAAATTTATAAAATTCAAAGGTAAATATTTTAATTAATTTCTACGTAATTAACGCTCAAACTTTACTTTTAATAATTTCACATAAACCTAAAATGTTATATTTTAGTTTTTTGCAATTTATTCTTGAACCACCCAGTATAAATCTCTGAAATTTTAAAAATAAATTCTCAGATACCTAAATTATAAATCCGTAAAAACTAAAGTAAATAATAAAAATTAGTTTAGACGTAATGAACCCTCAAAATTGAAGAAACCAAATTTATTTCCTTTCACATTTAAACAAAAATTTAAACCAGAAAAAAATAAACATCACTAATCAATCAATTAATGCATCTTGCGTTCCTTTTTGCGGATCATCTTCCGGATCGTCTTGCGGTCCAAGTTTAAACTAGGTTCACTTTCATCAACGGAAGCACTGTCAATCTCATCAATAACATCACCGGCGCATCCTACATCTAAACCCAAACAAAAAAAAAAAACAAAATTAATAATCATCCCCCAAATCTTAAAAACAAAACACAAAGAGCTTTAAGTTTCCAAAAATATTTCTTACTACCAGTTCCAACACTAGGGGTGCAAACGCAAGAATCACCATTGTTATCAAAAGTATAAGTTCCTACTTCCTTGCGGTAAGGATAACCGTAACCAAGACCGACGCCAGCATAACCTCCAGGATAACCTCCGTAGAATTGTCCTTGGATGGCGACGACCATGCTCAAGAGGATAAAAGCGAAGACTTTCATTGTGTTGATTGATTGTTTATTGCGACTTGGTTGAGAGACAATAAGTGGATGACTTTTGGGTACAAGTTTCAACGTATTTATACCAAAAAAATCTTAAACTAAGTCAGGTTTAGTGTTGACTCGTTAATCATTTAATGGTTATCCTTGCGGAACAATCTTGGTTTTATCGTTATTAATATTTGATGAATGGGTGTAGGTTTAAATATTTGTTTTCGGTCATGATTAATGCATATTGTTTATTAAATCCATTGTTTTGTGACTTGTAAAAATAATTTAAGCAGAAATGCTATAAAATATGTGGTGGTTCATTCCATCATTTTATTGACTATTAAATTAGTTTTTTTGTAAATGCTTTTTTTATTACTTTTCACATTTTTCACCAAAAAAGAAAAAGATTATTACTTATTGTTTTAAAGTTTTATTTGGGTTTTAATTAATCAGAGAAAGGTGAAATTTTGGATTGTATATGTTTGTAAGATGCTTTGAGTATTGGAGAATTTAAATCTGAAGAGGAATTTTTGAAATTTTTGGTTCGTTTTAAGATATTGACGAAATTGTCAATAGATGGCATTTGTCAATGAATGATTAGATTAGATTTTGTTTTTTTGAAAACACGCCGTAAAAAATTGGCCATATCTTGTGTCCATATCAATGGATTTTTGCGTTCTAATTTTTATTTTATAGTTAAAGAGTTCTTCTTTAAGCTATGACCAAATTCAAACCACGAAACATGCCCGAAGTAGGTTATTTTGGCTTCCAAACTTGCGTCATTTTTTGGTTTTTTGGAAACACGCCGTACAAAATTGGCCTTATCTCCTCTCCATATTAATGAATTTTTGCGTTCTAATTTTTATTTAATAGTTAAAGAGTTCTTCTTTAAGCTATGACCAAATTTAAACCCCGAAACATGCCCGAAGTAGGGTATTTTGGATTCCAAACTTGCGTGATTTTTTGAAAACACGTCGTACAAAATTGGCCATATCTCCTCTCCATATTAATGAATTTTTAAGTTCTAATTTTTATTTTATAGTTAAAGAGTTCTTCTTTAAGCTATGACCAAATTCAAACCACGAAACATGCCCGA
>JARJDS010026755.1:0-72001 GCA_030264155.1 Atheta pasadenae | reverse complement strand
GGGAGAGACTGTCAAAATTTTTGTTGAAAAATTCAAAAGAATTTTTCGTCTGTTTCCTTGTATTTTATTGTTCCTATTCATCCTTTATATTTATTCTTCATTTCTCATACTTGTTGTATTGCATTTATTACCTATTTCAATTCCCATTTGATCTCCGCCATCTTTCCATTGCAATTCGTATATGTTGTATTACATTTTACATTTAATTCTGAATTTTATTCTAGAATTTTTTTCCGCTAAAAATGTTACAGCGCTGGGATTCGAACCCAGGCCGACCGGGTGGTAAGCATACCTCTTAACCATTAGGCCATTAAGCCTCATACTATATTCGGTAAAAGAACGCCTTTTGACAGCTTCTAATATTCATGCGCAAACGTACGCGCACTAATACAAACAAACAATTCGACACACGGACGTACTTTGTAGAATTCATTATTATATTGTATTTTGAAGTATTTTCTTGTGTGTTAGAATAAAAGTAATAGGAATAGAAATAAAGTAAATTTTCCACGACATCAGATAATTTTTCAAACAGTAGTATTATTTATATTTGAATAATACATTATACAATTCGCAATAGACATGCAAAATAAGTAAAGTTGTTAACTGTATTTCTTTTCATATGTAAATGTGACAGAATTAGCTACGCTTCAAGAGTTCTTCAACAAAACCCCGTTGACAGATGTAAAATCTTTTAAATTAAAAATAATTACCTTGACATGTAATCGCAAGTTAACTTAATCCACATGATTCCACCCCATCCAATCATAATGCAAATTGATACAAAAATATTTATTTAGTTAAAAGTGGCTAATTCATGTCAGGTGCTACATAAAATCGTTGAAGTCGTCGAAATCATCCACCGCGTATGCAGAGTATTGCTGGAAATCGAAAATCAATTATATAAATTACTGTTTAGGTGAAAACAAAACACCGAAAACTTACATTGCTATCCTCTACTTTCAATTTTACTTTTCCCTTTCCTTTGTTCTTTTTCGCTTTGTCACCCTTTTCCACCTTTTGTTTCTCCAAGTACAAATTATCTACTGTGTTCTTGATTTTTTTTATATCCAACGAACATACTAAAAATTTAATATTAGATAAGAGTTTAGTTTAAGTGAGTCAAAAACACAAAACTTACATGTGGCACAAATATTACGAACTAAGTTTTCAGCAAAGTTCGGAAACTCGCTGTTTTTCGATAAAGGTTGAATCTTCTTGATTAGGGCATTAGCAAACTCATCAAATTCCTCTAATGTGGTGGGACATTCCAATAACTCGGCATCTCCAAATGTAGTTTCCAGTGCTAATTTTAAATCTGAATCTTTCTGCATTCGTAATCTTTCTTCCGGAGATAAGTCATCATCATCTTCAGCTGTTGCTCTCCTTCTTTCTAATTCTTCCTGTTTTAGTCTCTACACACAAAAGACATTAAACACATATAATCTTAAAGACCATATTGTAAGTTACTAACCTCTTTTTCTGCAATTTTCTCAGCTAATGACTTCTTCTTTGATTTCTGCACAGCTCTCTCCACTGTCTCTTCTTTTGACTTATCCTCTTCTTCCTCATCCTCCCATGATTCCTATAAATAAACCCAATAACTTGTAATACAAACAGCACACTGAAATAGTTTAATATCATCAAAAAATAGACATCCTTGAGACAGATTCAGTATTTTGACACTTCACAATTACATTTCACTCATGCATTCGAGGTGGTTAGTGCCTTCTGGGAAATAAACTAAAGATTTATTTCTTAACATATTGTTGAATTTTGCCCGCGTGTTACCTTAATATCGTCTTCCTCGTCCTCGCCCTCCCATTTATTGCCAGTCGACACGGGTGCTGGCACCTTCACCTCGGGCTCGAAGTTATCGTCGTCTTAAAATAAACACTTGCCTTTAGCTTCAATGCAAATGAATTTCTGTGATAAATCCTTACCCCACGATTCCATTTTGACCAAAATTGGATGTGAATAAAAGTCTCCAGACCTCGATTCGATTCGTTTCACGCGTTTCACGTGTGCTCATGAACCTCACTCGCTCACTAGTCACCACCACCACCACTGACAAAAATCGCACTGCAAGTACTGATTAATCGAGTAGGTGGCGTTTGAGAACTGGGATTTCTAGCAAATTCGGGAAATATGAGAAAACAAAAAGTTTCAATGATTTTGAGATGTTACAAATTGAATGTTTAAATGGTTAGAAGACAATTAGAAATGACAATCCGTCAAGTTAATGCTTGTTAATGCGTAATAATTAGCATGACCTGGCTGTGTTCGAAAAGGCTGGGTGATTGTGATACTGTGACACTTTATCACCCAAATGGTGTTCGAAAACTCTGGGTGATTATCACTCTGGGTGACATACTACATTTTCGAACGCAGGCGATTGTCACATTGGGTAGCGAGGTGAGAAATCACCTCTCAAATTTTAAGTTTTTGCTGGTTTTTGGCTGCCCGAGCTCGAGTAAGCGCCCTCTACGTCTAATTTTCATAGTTTCGCCCAGTTTCGCCAACCAATCAGAACTTGATTCTGGTTGAAATCACTCTGAAGTGTTCGAAAAGACCGAGCAATGTGATGTGACGTCACATCACCATCATCCAAGTGTCGCCCAACGTTTTCGAACATAGCCTTATAAATTGTTTTAAATATAAGCACAATGTATTTATAATGAATGCTCAGTTGCATAACAATAATAAAGAAATATAAATGTTAATTACTATAAATGGTATCAATTACAAATATAGTATTTGAAAACATTAATGAGTAGTATGTAATTATATATTATTAATATCCGATACCAAACAACTAGCCAGACAACTAGCAACATTGCATAAAATTGTGAAATGTCAATTACGACAACTACGTCAAACTTTGTCAAATGCAGTCAAACGCAGTCAAACGCTGCTCAACGCACGCTCAACGTTTGTCGTTTATTGATGCCGGTAGTTTTTGCCGGGAATTAATTTCACTTACAATAAACAATGTATCAGTAAAGAAAAGAGTTGGTGTTTAACAACCAGTGATAAAGTCCATCACGATGGCGTCCGGTGGGACAAAAGTCGTCCAAGTGACGAACATAGCCCCCCAAGCTACCAAAGACCAAATGCAAACCCTTTTTGGATTTCTTGGTAAAATCGACGACATCCGCTTGTACCCAACCGTACGCGACGTATCTTGCCCGGTACAGTCCCGAATTTGCTACATAAAATTCTTGGACACCAACACCGTAGGCATCGCACAACACATGACGAACACGGTATTTATTGACCGTGCACTCATCGTAATCCCAGTACAAAACGGCGACATCCCCGACGAATACTACGCTTTGGAAATGACCAGAAACGGTACAATTGTGCCAGGTTTATGTCCATCTGAACCAAAATTACCACCTAATGTCATAAACACAATCAGTGGTACTGGTTTAGAGCAGGTTATTTTAACCTCAGACCCCCAACTTGATGCTCATGGCTTACCACCATATCCACCTTTGCCTGTAAACTATGACAGTGCAAAGATTGAAGAAGTGCGAAGGACAATTCTCTTAGGAAATGTAGAAATGTCCACAACCATTGCAGAAATTAGTGAATTTTTTGCCCCTGCAGGAGAAGTGAAGTACATTAGAACATGTCGAAGAGCTTCAGATGCTTCTGAATATTATTTAGTGGAATTCACTGAACAAGCAAGCATTATAAACGCGTTGAAACTAAACGGTAATGAATTAAAGGACAGAAATGTCACTATTAGACACTCAACACAAGCAATTGTTAAACCCCAAGCTAAAAGTAATGAAGCAGCTCAGCGCGAAATTGAAGAAGCAATGAGCAGAGTTAAAGAAGCTCAAAGCTTAATTTCCGCAGCAATTGATCCTGTAATTGGTATGTTATCTAAAGACAAACGAAGTGTACGACGATCCCGTTCAAGATCCCGGGGACGGAGACGCAGATCAAGATCTCGATCGCGTTCACGACGATCTCGCTCTCGAGGTGGCGGTGGTGGAAGACGCAGATCCCGATCAAGGTCACGCGAACGTAGGCGCAGATCCCGTTCGAGACGAAGGTCACGCTCAAGGTCAAGGCGTTCAAACTCCAGAGACAAACGAAGATCGCGCTCCAGATCCCCATCCAAAACCAAATCGTCACGTAGGAGATCAAAAGAACGTGATAGAAGATCCCGGGATAAATCATCAGACCGAAAAGATCGGGACCGTGAACGTGATAGAGACAAGGACAGAAAATCTCGAGATAAATCCAGGGAACGAGAAAAATCATCTCGACGAGATGTTGATAAAAAAGACAAACGTGATCGGGACCGGGAGCGTGACAGAGACAAGGATAGAGATAATAAGGATCGTGATCGAGACAAAGATCGAGATAAAGATCGCGACAGGGAGAGAGATAAGGATAGGGATAAAGATAAAGAGCGAGACAGGGATGATGAAGATAAAAAACGCTCTAGGTCACGAAGCAGGTATCGTTCAAAGGATCGGGATAGGTCGCGAGAGAAGTCGGTGAGGACAAAGGATAAGAAAAAGGATCGTTCAAGGTCTAAAGAGAAGGATAGAGAACGCGATCGGGATAAAGAGAGGGACAGAGACAGGGATCGTAAGAAACGGTCGGTTTCCAGGGAGAAAAAACGTCGCAGTCGGTCGAAAAGCAAAGATAAAGAACGCAAGAAAGAGAAGCGTGAACGTAAAGATAGGTCTAGATCACGATCCAAAGTTCCACGGAATTATGACGAGGAAGAAAAAGGTTTTGATTCCGAAAAAGAACGCAGTGCGAGTCGACATGGGTCGGAAACAGTCGACAAAGAATCATCGGAAAAGTCGGATAATATGGACATTTCAAACTCCCCATAATTAATTAGATATTAAGGATTCAAATTAAAATCAAATCATTTTAGTTTTACTTGTTTTTGATAATTGTCACAAACATTTTTGAATTTATTAATTGTAATAAATGTCGTACCAATTGCAGATTTTGTTTATTATTTTTAATCCCCTCTTTTAATTAAGCTATTAATTATTAATTTTACATACACTTACTTATGTAGAACTATTTTGAAATCCATATTTCAATTTGTTTTTAAACTTTTTGGGCTTAATGCCAAACGCTTGTAATCTAGCGTCAGATATACCGCCAGATGGCGTCTTGGCGTTGTTTGCCTGCGCCTTGTTTTTATTCTTACCGTTTGTCTTTCGTTTCCACGCCGGTTGATTACTTTTATTAGTCAAACTTGTCTTACCTTGTTTTTGATATGGTTTGAAACCAGGTTTCTTTACAGCGTTGCTGGTTTTCTTCTTGGGTGATCCGGCTGTTTCCGAAGTGGCACTGACAACACTGGCGTTAAGCTTATTTGCTTTGTTTTTCTTATTTTTATTTTTATTTTTAGCTTTCGGCGTATTGCCGGTTTCACTTGGTTTAGTTGCAGTGTTAGAAATGTTTTCATTATGTTCACCTTGATTTTCACTTGGTTTTTGTGCTTTAGGTTTTTTCTTCTTTACCTTCTTAGGTTTGGTTGTTTCCTGAGTTGGTGCATCAGTAACACTGTCAACACTTGCATTAAGCACTTGCTTTGCCTTCTTCTTTTTAGTTCTCGGTAAACTTTCACTTAAAGTTTCTAGCTGTTCTTTACTTTGTGTCTTCTTCAACTGTTTAGCCTCTACTGCTTCAACACCAACACCCTCTGCCTTATCAACAACTACTTCCGAACTAACATTGACAATCTCTGTCATTTTAACGTCAATGTTCTGTATTAACTTCATTTTCTTTGATTCAGGATCATTATCACCACATTCACTATGACCACGCTTCTTTTTACTGTTTTTCTTAATATTTTCTGCATTACTCGCCTTACTATTATTCATATTTTGTTCTTCTATATTTACTGAACTTGTACTAGGTTTTTCCTCTTGTTTTGCATACAAACTCGGTAAAATTTTTCGTTTTAACGCTTCGTTCTGTGCCTTTTTCGTGTAAGCAATCTGATCATATTTTTCTATATGATCCGGCCTGTATTGCATCGCTTTCTTGATTGACGCCCACCGATTTAATTCTTTATCATTCGCTGTTAAAATCTAAAACACCAACCACAAAGTTATTTTTGACATTAAGTGTAATATTGGTTGCATACTTTGTTTACTTACTTCTTCAATTGTTAATCCAAAATCATTCGGCGCAACTTGTCTATATTTAAATCTGCACGGAACACCACCAACAATATCCTCACAATCCAGCTTATAATATTCATCTAGATATTCTTCATAGGTTTTATCATTCGGATCAAACACAGGTTTAGTATCACTGACAGCTTTTGCAAACTTTGATTTCCTCCTGCGTTTCTTTTTACCTTTAGAATTTTCAATCAACTCATCCTGTGTAGAAACTGAAGGATCATAATCACAATCCATGTTAAAATCTTCATCCTCACAATTCACATCATTATCATCATGTTTATTGATTTGTTCCTTATGCAAAATATCCCAACGTTCAATCTGCAACTCTTCATCCAAGTCAGGAAACTCCGGTTTATCATCGCCTTCTTCCCCAGTGTAAAACTCATCATTAAACAACGCCTGCATACGCTTGTCATGCGCATCCGGATCGAAATCGTCATCAATATCTTGATCTTCAAACGCCACTTGTGTATTACCAGTGATTTCTTGCAACTTCTTAATCTTCTCTTCAATTTCCTTCTTTTTTATTAGCTTCAACTTTTGAATATCTTCCATTTTTTCTTGTTTCTCTTTCGCTTTACGTTCTTTCAACTCTTGTCGTTTTTCCTTACGACGATCGTCAGTTTTACGCAAAGAATTCTCAACAGTTCTTGGATATCTTTTCAACTGCAACAAGAAAATTAAAATTAAATTTCAAAAAATCACAATTCACAACAAAACTTACAAAATCTTGATCTGGTTCTTCAAATCGATAGTTAAACTTATGCTCAAACTCTTCTTGTTTGTCAACATTCACTTCATCATCAGAGAACTTTTCATCTTCATGAATAACCTCATCATAAGTTGGAACATAATTAGGATTATTTGTTTCTTTAAATCTATTATTCAAAATATAATCCCGTAGAAACTTCTCCCCATCATCCAAATTAGGATCATTCCAATGATCTTTTAAAGGCTTCAAACTTGTTTCATCATCCTCATTATTTAAGTTATCTTTTTGACCTTTTAACCACTGCTTATAACTTGCTTCCTCTTTTTCAACTTCGTCTTTAGTTTTTTTTCTTGTTTGAAATATACCCCCAAAGTTTTCATCTTCATCATCCTGCTCAACATCATCTAAAGCTGATTTTAAGCTTTTCTTCAGTTTTTCCTGTTCTTGCACATACGTCAAACCCCTTCAACAAAAAATAAATAATTGTATTACATTTCAAAACTGCATTAAAACAAATAAAGAAAAATACCTTGGTTGTTCATCATAATCATTATCTTCTTCATTAAAAACCTTTTCCCCATGTTCTAACAACATTTGTCTTTCATAATCTTTCAAAAACATTGTCTGCTCTTTTTTCTTCTTTTTAACAGTAGGATCAATTGGTGTGTCATCAAAAAACTTAACACTCTCATCATAAATTTTAGGATCTTTGTTCTTTAAACTGGATAATGTTTTCAAAAAATCCATTTCTACTTTATCAGGTAATTCAATATCAGATTCATCTTCATCTGAACTACTTGTGTCTTCATCACTGTTTAAATCACCTTGATATTTTGTTTTTACTATAAAAAATTAACACAATACTAATATAAATTCGTTTAATCAAAATATTGCAATAATAAATAATAAACTTACAAGAGTTTAAAAGTTCTTTTTGTCGCCACACATCATAATTCTTAGCATATTGATTGTTTGCTTTAAAATTGATCTCGGTATCAGAGCCATCACTACTATCAAACATTGTATCCATCTTTCGAACGTTGATAACTTTTCTTTAAGAAATAATTTGTTGTTTTGGTAAGCACCACATTTATTTTTAATAATAACTATAATGTAAGGTTATGTTCAACACGTTGTGAATGTCGCAGAATGTTGGTGAATGAAGGTCATGCAGGTGAAAAGGAATGACTGTCGCGTAGGCAACAGTGCAAAATTTGGTTACAAAGATATCTTTAAACAAACAGCATTAAATAAAATAATAAAACGGCAGTTTTGTTTTACTTTACAGGTTACAATGTAACATTTTCGGGCTTTAAAATAAAGTTTAAATAAAAAAAACCATTTAGTTTTACAAACTGCAAGATCATATAAACCAAAAAAAACTATAAAAACATGCATGTACAGAGGGCGTTGTAATCGCTGTAAAACCCATATTTGTACTTTACTCATTTACACAATAATCTAGGTTAGTTACAGTTAGTGAAGAACAGTGAAGAAATACAAAAAGTGCTAAAAATCTAAAGAAAACACAAGGTAAACAAAACCATATTCATTTATTGTCATTTTGATTCATAACTAAACCAACTAACCAATACTAAACAATTTTTCCATCCACAACACACAAATAATTTAACAAAACAATGATAATGTCCATATGAAAATAATTTAGTCAAGTAAACCAAAAAAATCATTTATCCTTGTTATGTTTGCGTAAGATCGACATTTTCTTTGGTTTGAGCACCGATCCCTCTGACGACAAACCATTATAACTGTTTTTCCGTAAAATATCCATCAAATCATCACCGCGTTTCGGCGTATCAGCACCCGTGCGTTTTAAGGTTATATCATCTTTGCTATACTTTTCAATATCATGTCGCAACTGAAACCAGCAAAGACAAAAAAAAACAAATAGTTTGAATTAGCAACAAACCAAACACCGACTTACACTCATAATTCGTTGTTCCATACTATCATTACTATGATAAATCTGTAAAGTTTTACCAACAGACATGTCATCTTCCGAATCCGGACACCCTTTCGAGCTGTGCGGATATACCAAAGCAGACTTGTCAGGACTTATTGCCCTACTTTGTCCCGGACTGCGCACAGATTCCGTGTCACCATTAACACCATCGCCATAATGTTTTTTATGACTAAAATGCGACGACGACAAAATGGCCGAACTACTAGCCGCAGTCTGATTAATTTTGTAATTATCCAAGTTTGTAACAAGTTTCGCGCGTTGCACTTTGTTTTTATTCATAGGCGTTGATGTTTTATTAAACGATTTATAGTTGGACACTACTGGTACTTCTACAGATTGATTCGAAGATGAGGGATAAAAGTCAGGCACAGATTCCGTACCCGCAACACCAAATTCCGCATAGTTTCTTTGATCATACCTATCACAATTTCTACTCGACTGATGCCGTGTTTCGTGCAGTTGTTGCTGCTGCTGCTGCATTTGGAATTGCTGCTGTTGTTGCTGTTGCTGAAGTGGATTTTGTTTATAAACTTGTTGACATTGATATTGCTGTTGAATGTGCTGCGGAGCCTTATATCTTTGTTCATATTGTGCCATCGATGAAAATTGTTTGTATTGCTGCCTTGGATAAACTTCAGTACTTAACAAATCCATTGAACTAACCTGAGTTGCAATAGTGGGATAAAAAAGCGATAAATATTCATTCACTTTTTTATATCTATCAATCCTATCAGTCTTCCCAAACTGCTCCAACTTATCAGACATAACCTCTTTCGGTATTACGTGGTTCGTACGCCCCATTGACGGTGGACGATTGGCAACCATCACCGGGTGAACTTTGTCTTTTTGTGGCGTCAAATCATAATAATCATTATTATGAATACCCCCAACAACTAAATCACCAGCATCCATATTGCACATTGAATTATTTGGTAAAAAACTCGGCGGCATGCGAATATTCATAGCATCAAAATTCTTTTCGAACTTTTCCCCATTTGCCAAAGAACTTAACATATCAAACCTTTTCGCTGAAAGCGCCTGGTCACGTGGTATCAACACAGGACAATCCATTATAAGATGCGGCGATTCATTCTCAATTAACGCACCATCACCATCATCACTTGATAACCTCACCAACATTTTATCAATACGTTCACGTTCTTCACAATTACACGATAGACACTTAAGATGTTTAACATCTGGTGGTTTCATATTACTATTCCCATTATTTGTGTCAACTTGTTCATTCACAACTTGGTTCACTAAAAGGTTAACAGTCTGGCAAGCCATGCCCGTCTGATCCGACATAACCGACACAGATTTCTGTGTTGTCGCATCATTCAAACCAGTATCCACCTGCACAACAGGAACATCAAAGTTAACCACATCAATATTACTATCCAACGTAGCCTGAGTACTAAACTCTTTCGTTTGAATCATCAACGGTTCAATCGACGTCGAGTAATGCGCAATGACTAAATTTTTCTCACGTTTTTTATGTTTTTCCAAACTCACAACCAACCCAGGTCTATTATTATTATCTAAATGACCAATCGTAGAACTAGGCGACACAGTTTGAGCTAATGAAGCATCAGATTCTTTATCACTTTCACGCGCAAACCTAGCAGTAGCATCATGCAGGACTGTAAACTCTTGCAGGTCTTTGATCTTCATTTTCATATGTAGACTTGGTATTGATTCTTCACCAGGTGCAGTTAAAGTTTCTTCGCCAAACTCAAAAGCTTTTTCCTCTAAAGCTTGTTGCAAAGATTGTTCTCGAACAAAATCATCATCAACCACATTAATCACATTACCTACATTAGTGTCATTAAGATCTTCATTAGGCATTGTAGGTTGTTGCTTACTAGTTGCATCCTCACTATCAACTATTTGTATACCCAATGAGTTAGCTGTCATGTCAGCTTGACCACTCGAGGTTATCATTAGTTGTGAAGTTTTGAATACAAAAGGTGACTCTGGGTGTATACCATTCTCAGAATTAGTATCTGTGTCAGCTAAAACAAATAATAAGGTAAGTAAAAATCAATAATGTCTCACATGAAATTTGGAGTAATTCAGGTTAATTATTTAGTGCTTTCTTTTATTTAGGTCATGGCAATCAAGATATTACTACTACACTAATAAATTGTTAACATTTGGAAGTAACATTACTAGTTTTATATTATTAATAACAATATTAAGTATTACACAAACTTTTGTGTCGAATACAAAGTTTTTCATTGATTTTATCACAACCCACATCAACTTCTTTGAGTTTATCAATAGTTTTATTAATATCACAAGTATTACCTTTAAAATTAGTTGATTGGTCTTCTAAAAACGACATCACATCGTCGTTGATTGGAATATTCAACTCAGAACACAATTTTGCTATCGTTTTAAGCAAAAGTTCCTGAAATTTGAGGTTATAAAATTAAAAACACAAAATATGTGAATCCCCTTATTATGTCTGGTTGTAAGTACCTGATTTAACCGTGATTTATTAGCTTGGTAATGTTTTTTTAAAACTTGAATCATCTCCTCGTTCTTAAACATGTCGTTTCGAATCATTTCCTCTGTAATATGCAGAGAAAACTGTAGATATTCATGTTGTTCAGCGTCGTCCATTTGTGATTGTTGTCTTGGCGTTTGTAAACCCAAATAAGTCGTTTTGTATTTATCGCTAACACAACATTGACAATGTTTTCCTTTACAAGCAGAAGTTGCGTCGCGATTGGTTAAAACTTCAGGTGGATGACGACGCGTTGGCGGTCGTTCTTTGCTTTAAAAAAACCGAAATTTCAAATTAATTTGTCTCCAATAAACGTACAATAAACAAATTACTTACACAGCAGATGTTATCGTTTCTTTCAACTTGGGGCGTTGCTTTTTCGATCGACCTGCAGATTTTGGTGTGTTATTAGAATTCACACGACTTTTGACATTTTTTAACTTCCGATAATGGTTTTTCATATGAAAATACACATTAAGCATATTTTGCAACGAACCCATTATAGATATTTAAGAAAACTTTAACTGTTTGTTACAAATCAACGACTAGAATAAGACTAAGATCTTTGAATGACTGAATAAAACTCAAGCATTTGTTTGTATTGTTTGACATCACTTCGTTATTGGAGTGGGGGTAGTACAACGCACAACGTAAAGTTACGAAACTTAATCTAACTTATTGATGTGTTTTGTTTGTAATTTATATTCTTACCCTTACTCGAAGGTGAGTTTGCGAATGTTTTTGGTTTGTGGCTCATTATCTTCTGTCAGCACAAAATTTAGTTACCAATCAAGAAAATCACGTGTCTCCCTCAGAACTTAGAATAGAAGAATAATAATGTCTTTCTATGCGAATTTGATACGATACGTTGAAAAAACGAAATAATTTAGGCGAATTTCTACATGAACAATCACAATGCACAAAATGCACGCGTAATTTAAAACTTTGCAATGTGAATGACTAGTATTGTTCACCCCCCAATGACATTTCGACAGTTTGACAGGACGAATAAACAAAATGCGCGCGCACCATGTTCACTGACATTCAACGGCATCTTGGTTAATGCAATATTTCCATTATTGCCCGTTTTAGGTAATGTTCAGAAGAAATCACACGAATAAAACAGATTTTAATATAAAAATACATGTAGGTATAATTCGTTTAGTCCTTCCATCAATACAGAATAACATTTGCTATAATTTACAATGTATAACACGTGTAAATATCAAAATTAATAACGCGATCATCTGTTCGTTTCTTCTTAATAATTATTTTAAGTACCAGTTAATTTTTACTGGAATCACTTAACGAAGCCGTATGTTCGTCTTCTTTCACTACCGTAGTTGTAAACCGATTTGGTTTACTGTTTCCTTCCACCAATGACTGGCTGCGCCCCGCCTTCTTTAAATTCTCAATGGACGTTGTTGGTACTTCACTCGATCTCCTCGTATTATCGTTTATTTGTAAATATTTTAACTTATCATTGATTGGTGCAGTCATTAAGGACGTGCAGGCTTTCCCCGTCGAGTTTTCTAAACTTGCCACCAGAGTATTGTTAACTTCAGTAGGTGCAGATTCCGGTTGCGCCCAAGAAATACTCTCAACATGTTGGTATTTGTTGCGTTTCGATACGCATTTCTCTTGGACGGCTGTAACACATCGTTCTATATGCTCATCAACTTTTTCACCTTCCAACTCTTCAAACAACATCGAATCAGTGTCTTCCGTCACGGTCAGATCACAATCAGCAGTGGAACCAGCCGTAGCATCATTTGTGTTGAATTCAATTTCAGAACCACAAGAAACCGGTGTTACTTCACCACTATCACCTATTAAATAATCCAAGACGGGTAGACATTAATAAGGAAGAGTTTAAACGTTGGGGTAAAGTTGTGTTGAGTTGTACCTTGATTCATCGATTGTTGCAATCCCGCATAAAACTCGGAAAACTCCATGGAACCAGGGCCAGCATCCTGTTCGCCAGATTGTAGAAGCATACCGCCCATGCCAACGTTTTGACACGCCGTTGCCGTGAAAATATGCGCGGCCGCCTCCAGCAATCTAAACAAAACATAACTAGCATCCCCAGCGTTGCAACGCACTAATCTAAGTCACACGTAAGCAAAGAAGAAAAAAAGACACTTGGATGGACGACGCGACCAAACACAACTTGGAAACAACCTTCCCCCCGTCCTTTCTCCACAACAACACCCCCACAACGTGAACAAACAACGCAATCAAACTGTGTGTGCATGATGCATGAGTCTATAAACAAATGGGCGATTCTTCGGATATAGCTACGGCTATCATAAGTACCCATCTCCGCTGATGATGCTTGAAGACATTTCGCTGTTGTCTTTTGAATTGGAGTAAGTATCCGACAGACCAGGAGAAGATGGCCCGCTGCTGGACATCAGACTAGGCGGTCCACTCCATCCCACACCTAAATTAATTTATTTCATATATTTAAAAACCTAACCTACAAACCTAAACAGTAACTTACTGCTTCCGGGCGACTGTAATCGTAATGGCGGATTACCGGCACTACTAATCATATGCACCACCGCTGTTGGGGTGGGTAACGGCGTGCTGGGATACTTTGGTGGGGTAGTTGACGGCGTGCGAAACAAGGGCGTCGAAGTCATATGATCCAAGAACGTATCCAATTGCTTCAACGACAACGCATTGTGTAAAGTCTCCAATGGTCGAATGGGAGGCACGCCTCCAAACCCTTCTATAACTAAACCCACACCACACCGTATTACACCGGCCATTTTGAATAACCGCCGAACCTTCAATCCTTACCTGCCACGCTCGACGCGCTTGGAATCATATCCCGCAAATTCGGCGCGCTCGAACTGCCCGAAATGACCGCAGTCGAGAAGAGCGAATTCGTGCTGCCGCCTGTGAGCTTTTTGAACGCGATCGGCCCACCGAATCCGAACCCTAGCATCTTGAAATAGCTCATCTGTCCGGCGATACTGTGACGATGTCGCCTTTGTACCGTACCTCCGGCTTCTAGAGTGGAACAATTGGAATCGGGTTGTGACATTGAACGCTTGGTGGTGGTCGGGTGTGACGAGAAGAAGGAGAGCAAGTTGGTGGTGGCACGTTGAAAACATGAGCAAAGCTGGTGAGACGTTAAGTGGCAAATGGGATCCGAGTGCGGGTGGCTGTACGGATAGAAGCTGAACGGGTACACGTTCACCTCGTCCGGGGAGAGGCTGGTTTTATCCACGCAGGTGGCGCCGCCAACACCCGCCGAATCTTTCAACAACGCTTCGTTCAAGCGCCGCAATAATAAACGATTCGTTTCGACCTTATGCATCGAATCAAGAATATTCGGATCGGAATACGACCGATGCGCGGAAAAATTCGGAACCCGACCCGACGAAGTAGCTATCTTACGTTTCTTACTCTGGCATTCTTCACTAGGTTCTTGATTGTTAACCCAATCAGCTTGTTCATTGACATATTGCTTCATTGATTCTAAGCTACTAGGAGGCGTGTCGTGTTTTGACGTAAACAACGCCAGATTTAATTCAGTCAAAGGCAATTCATTCGTTGCATTTTCTCGATTATCTTTCTTAGACTTCGAAGGTTCCGCGTGAAATTTCAAATCCGACAGGGGACATTCATTAGTAGGAGATTTAGCGCGTGTTGATTTTAACACAGTAATCGGTGAACTTAATTCGCTATGACCTTCATAGTCAAACGAACCCGAGATAGGACTAAGTTGTGGATGTTGCGACAACAACTTAGCAGCAGGAGAAATGGGCGTAAACGTAAAGTTATGAACAGTTTGTGTAAAATCGCTATTAGCCAATAGTTTAACCGGAACAGTAGACGCGCGCGTGTTGGTGGGGGTAGTAACCATCTCCACCTCGCTAGAATCGCGAGTGGGAGACGAGTCTGCACGAATGAAACCATGAGAAAATGACAGTTAAATGTAAGCATGCGCGCGCGCGTTAAGGAACCAGGATCCCAATGTGTGTGTGTGCAATTCCAGAGGGTAAAGGAAACAAACAGAAGAAATTTAAGATTAATCCCAATCACCCTATATTCAATCAATACGCGTTAGTTGTTGAAACACTACAGATGCGATGGTAGTCTACTTACATCATCGATGCGTACGTAGAATGCGCCGTCGATTAGTTGATTAAATTTAGTGAACAAAACAAACAAAACATAAAAATAAGAAACACCATGCGACCACAACCACAATGTGTGATGCATGCACGATGGATCATTAATCATGATTTGGAATGTTAATTAATCAAATATAAGGTGATGAGAGATAGCGACAGCATTTGAACCTTGAACTAACATGCGTGAGTAATTAATAACTAACACGAGTAGTGTTCAAGACACGTGTTAAGACGCACCAGAGTCGTGTGGATGTCGGGAAAATAAGGAATAAAGTCACAAAGGCACGGTGGAAAGAAGGCAAGTGAAACATCAGCATAAAATCCTGCTGTTTCAAATACCTTCCACAAAATATTGTACCACAATCGCACGGAACCACCAAACAGACGAGTTGTTACAGCAAAAAAAAATAATAATAATAACTAAAAATAAAGCATGCAAACTGTATTCCTGCAGAGTTGTATGTAGTAGCTGTATGTCACTGCCCGAATTAATAAAGTATTAATAAATTAATCATTAAAATCAAATCAGTTTACGTGAATGCAGCTCGATGATAACCAAAATCAAAATAAGCAATCAATTAGTGCGCCCAAGACGTCACGTGGGTGATTACGTCACTGTTGATGTCAAAAAAACAACATAACCACCACCATAACCTCGTTTCTAGGTTATGTTGTTTTCATTACGTGTTCCGAACATGTTGAAAATGTGTAAACATGTAATCGTCAAAAGTTTAGGTCTGCTCATGCGTCAAAAAATCATTAAACAAATGAGTGTTAAGCTTTTTTTCGCTGTAGAAAAAGAGCCCAACAAATTACCTTTTTCCTTCATTTCGGGCGGCTGTTTACTGTCATAACTCTTCGATCGTGGCTCAGTATCGGGACTTCGGGCCCTCGCGGTGAACGTGCGACTATTTCCTGGTGTACCACCCTGAGTTTTTGATTGTTGCGCTAGTTCTTCGTTAAGTCTTTTGGCGAGGTGCGTGGCTTCGTGTCCACACACGGTATGTGAACTTCTATGCGTAATAATTAATTTATTTATACACTTTCAGAGTTATTGTTAGTATTATTTATGAAAATGCGTACCCAATAGGAATCGGTTCGCTCGTGGGATGCCGATAATAATAATCGTTCGTTCCAGGCGTAGCTAAATCTAAAGATGGCGAGCAGTCTCTTTCTCTTGGCGCGTCGGTGTTGTCATCGCTTGACATACAACCTTCTTCTTCGATTTTTTGTGAAAACCCGTCTTTAGGTTCTTCCGGTGTTGCCGTAGCAGACGTATTATTACTCTGCGTAAAATGTTTTTTTACTTAACCTAATTTTTAAACTTAAACCTAAAAGTGAGGTTATACCTACCGCATTTTTACTAGCAACACTTTCATTCCTCGAATGAGGCCTGAACCCTGGTCCTGGTGGTAAATTCTTTTGCACGCAACAATTAACACCAGGACTAAAATGTAATTCCACATGAAACCGATCCTCACTCGACGGATCCTTGGTGGGATCTTCATACAACATGATCACAATTTGTGACATGTAGTTTAATTCTGATACCATGGACACATACTCCATTGCACGACGCCATTGTTCGTCAATACGTATCTATCATAAAACATAATCTCAATTACTTACCCAACACTTAACAAGTTAACCAAACTTAAAGCTACAACAACCAAACTTACATCCATCAATTGTCCATGCCTTAAAACAGTAATCAACGAATGAATATGACTTTCACTCGTGAAATACAGCCGGGTACGAACATGTCTTCCAGGACTTGACACGCCATGCGAGTATCTAGGATTCAAACGATTCACAGTCTCATCGCCACTTTCCTCAATATTACGCTGCAAATCAGCGCGTATCTTTTTAAGCAGCGGCGTACAAATGCCCTGACCAATCGTTAACTTTTCTTGCGAAGTTAACCCATATTCTTGCGGTATGACAATGTCAGCGAGGTATTTGGCGTGCACATACAGCTCTTCGGCTTGTTCGAATTGCAACGTATGTTGGTTATGTTGCAAATCGTATTTAATGCAATCATAGATATCGGGGATTTTACTAATGTCAAAATTTTTGTTTTTAGTGTAAAAGTCTTTTTCGATTTTACCCCACCGACGACCCATTAATTCCCAGGTTTCGCCATGATACAAAATAGCGTCTTTATCAACATAAAATTTGTTAATTTTAAGTTAATTTACGGTTAGATTACGTACCTCTTGTTTTAGGATCGTCCTTCTTTTGTTTGACAATCTCCATTAATGTTTTGATAAGTTCGTGAACATTACGGCAACACTGTACGGGATTTTTGACATATTCTAAAGCATCCGATATGCTTACAGAATTTCCCGGATTAATTTTTTCTTTATCTTCCGAAGTAAATTCTCTATCTAGTTGCATTAATTCATGTAATCTTGCTTTACACCTTTGAAACAATTTAAAACAAATTTACAATGAAATAACAACAAAATATTATAAACTGTAGTTAAATTGAAATTTAAGGTTATGTTGTGTTGACTTACATATTTTGATATTTACTGCTATCACAATCATTATCTAACAACCCATTAGTATTGGCACTTTTAACCATTTGCACTAAAATCGGCGTTAATTCCCCTTCTAACGCTAATAATCCTTTAGCAAACGCCGCCGCTGTCATTTGCACTCGTCCTTCATCCGACGCGTAAATCTTCAAATCATGCCTGAACGTCGAATGTAACCTCAATAAACCCAACCCTTGCGCGCCTGCGTATTCACCTAAGAGAAACAACCAATCAGTGGCCTTACAACGATGCGACGCACACGAAAACAAAAAAAACAAACAAACAAATGAACTAAAACTCGAAACAACAAAATCATAAACGCTTCAATGATGAAGGGGATCGGTAACACACAAATAATTACCCAAAACGATCATCAGACTCTAAGTAAGCTCTCAATAAAAACGGTGCTATTAATTAAGAAACTAAATAAAAGAAAAAAAGCCTAATACGAACCAGCAAGATGTCTACCTTGTCCTCCGGGATACATGCAACGAAAGATTCTGCCCAACTCTTCGGCCTGAATGCGCCCGGCGGGCGTCAACTCGCCGCCCCACTTTAAAATCAGCACTAACGACGGTTCTACTGGTCGATCTACTATAAAACAATCTTCATGAATTCATGTCGCCATTCGCAGTATGGTACAACAGCCGCAGCCATCTTGATTCACGTGAAATCTTTTTTTTCATGATTTTAAATATTAAACACAACAACAAAAGCGACAACTGTTTGATTATCGTGGTGTGAAATAGTGAACTACTACACTAGACTTTATAATGAACAAAAAAACTAAAAATAATCAAACAGCTCTGCGGCGATATAGAAAAATAAGAAAATAAGGCGTACTAAGGTTTGGTTTACCGTCATCCGAACTCGAGCCGCGGGGACGGCCTTTCGGTTGGTATTTCATCTGCACTTTTCGATTTATACCCGAAAAGTGACCGTACCTTTAAGAAAAACACACACATCATAGAATCTAACCTTAAAAATACACATAACCTTCAAATGAACGCAAATAGTTACATTTCCAGTACGCTTTTTAACTGTTCCAGCTTTCCTTGCTTTTCTTCAATTTCCGGATCGGCTTCGTGTTGTTGAATTTCTGCTAAAAGAGATCTTGCTATGTCTAAAATTTCTTGTAATTGTTTCGGTCTTTTTAATTTGACATGCCCATGTTTATAACCGTCGTATTTTTCAAAGATTTCAAAAAATCTACAACACATTTTTAAGTTAACCTCAAAACTAGCACCATAACCTCAAAATTAACTTGCAAGTTGAGGTTGGGATTCACTTACTTTTGATGTCGTACTTCAACTTTCATTTTTTGTTTGGGAGTACGATCCCCATGCCTTATCACACCAACAACACATCGTAACTCCATCATTTTACCGAAAGTTGTTGGCACAATCGGTGGATCGTCCAACTGAAATGGTACCGACCAAGGAATATGTAAAGTCGGCGCTAATTCCCGTAAAATCATATTGCCCAAAATCTTGGCGCAATCATCGTAATATTTGTTTGAGTTTTTAACGAAACTAAAACCGTTTACGTCGCAAACAAACGATTTACCATTTGCCCTAAAATAAACCTCTTATAACGCACGCAACCCAACACACCGAAATTTTAACCTCAAAAAAAAAAACTTACCGTAACAAATCAAACCCACAAACAGCTTGCTTGAACGCAAGACAAACTTTTCTTGATATCAACTTTTCCGCATTACTTAGTATCACAGGATAACGTATTTCTTTACCATCACGATCGCGTTCTACTTTACCATCCAACGCCGGCGATTTGCGCGCCTCCGCGTGCGCGTAATCCGGACCCACGGTGTACACCTTACATACGACAATCAAAACAAATAAACAAATGCCAAAACACTATAGAAAACTATCAAAAAAGTTGATTGAAGTTAAAAAAAAACAAAAAAACGCCGAGCACGGCGCGAGGCGAGTGCTTGTTTTTATTTTTGCCATACGCTAGATATCAGTCAATATCAGTGTTATTGTCAAGCCAGAAAAGAAGCCATTACGCCATCTCCAGTTAGGTACGATTATTAATTAGTTTGTACTCGTATATCTAGTGCATAAAAAATAAAAACGAACGGACCTTGTACATTACCTTTACGTCTGTACCATCCGTTGGCATAAAGTCTTCGTAGATAAAGCTGCCCGTTTTACGGACACGTGACTCTGGGGAGTACACGCTGCTTCTACTACCGATCTGGGGACAAAAACAATCAGAGTAAAGAAACTACCGCCAGCTATGAAACTTAATAGGTAATATTATTACGCACACCAAGTGTGCTTTAGAAATGTGTCAGTCAACACTCATAACCAAACAAAATTGTTTTTATGAAAATTTTATAGTAACCTAACCCCCAAAGTGTTAATTTTATGAGCTATCTGTTTATAAAGCGTTCTAATCGCAGTTTCTGCAAGAATTAGTACTTACTTTTCTAAAAAGTCTTTGACTTCCCCCACCAGCTGACGTAGGATAATAAATGTAAATATTGTGATCTTCAGCCGACACTGGTTTCTCAACAAACGGCTTGTTGAATGTTATGCCGTTCACTTCGACGTGGTCTTCAGATTCGACTAGTTCGTGATCTATATTCATACATTTTTTAAAATTAAAAACTTAAATTGCATAGAAATACAAAGAAAAAACGGTAGTTTGTCAAACATAACCAACTAAACCAACTAAACCAACATAACCAACAAATAATATAAAATAACACCAAAAAACACACGAAGTCAATACACAACAAAATAATTTAATTGCACACAAATGAAATTCCAAGTACTTACTTTTTGGATCAGGACTATCACGATCCAAAACGGCATATCTAGGAATCTCAATGCCTTCGGATTGAAGAATCGAGTACACTTTGCGTCGATCCTGAATGTCGTACTGCATGTGCAGATTGTTGATGACATACGGATGATGCAGTTGTGCGTACTGGATGGCTTTATCCAGCGGGAATCCTTTGGAATGGAACGAGATGAGGCAGTCGCAGACGGGCCATTCCTCCACGGGCTTCTGCAAGCGACGTAAATTAGCAATTACTACGACATGCAACAGAGCCAAGTCATTACTTCTAAAATTACTTCCTCCGGGAAGACGTTCACTTTGATGTACTCAAACTCTTGCAGACGAGTCAGGATCTCCTTCATCGGTTTGCTCTGCGACTTCTTCGCCATGGCGCAGACCCCGACGACCACCTGCTTGCCGTTGTCCTCCATCTCGGCGCTCATGCACGTCCCACTTGGATCGCATAATTCAATATCACCCTACAAATACAATCATTATTAATAATTACTAATAACCACAGCAGTAAGTAAGAACAAAACTACATCAAAATCAAAGTCACAATAGGACGAATTGGACGCCATTTTGTTATCATCACAGCACATGATTTGAGGTCTGTAAACTTGTTAATTTAATTTTTAATTTCAATTCCCACTCAATAACTCATAACGCACACATCACTCAAAATAAAATACATTATATTAACCCTTTAGGTTCCATATTTATAATGAAATATGTTTTAGTTGTTGTAGCAACACCAAAATGTTTTACATACAGAACATGAAAGGTTAATATGAATGTTAGCAAGGGTTTGTTGTGCAAATTAACATCGTAATCTTAATTCATGGTAATTTAAACAAGATTTAAACAGATTATTGAAACATTCAACACTTCTGAATGCAAACATTCAACATATCTTTGTGTACCCGCTTCATAGGCCATAGAATAGTGCTCAGAATTGGGTTATCAACATGATCAACAATGATTGTAGGCATTTCTCCATAGTCAGTCACACTGGCTTGCTTGTGGTTTTAATATTTGTGGCATTGTATTTATAATAAACTTTAATTTACGTTTTTATAGATAATGTATTATGTACATATCATATTCATATTGTGGCTCAAAAGTCAAAATAATCAATGCATTTGAATAGAAATATATTGCACACTTACACCTCCAATGTAAAACTGTGTGGGCCTGGTGGCTTTACGCAAACCTTGATAGCCATATTCAAGTTCAGTGTATGACATGATCAGGATTAGCAATCATTACTGGAAATAGACTTGAACCACCTGAAATGTGTATGTAAAGTATGTATCAGTAATCAGTATATATGTAATAAACATTGATTATATTTTGTTTTTGTTTCCGCGCACAAAAATTAAGTTTTCGTGGCTACGATATTGATTATTATGTAATCAATGATTTGTAAACATTAATGTACGTTACCTCGTGTGTATAAATGTTGTTTGGCGTGATTTCCTTGCTGATTTGACCGAGAACTCGATTAAAAACTAGGACAAACAAATATCTAACTCCCAGCCATTTTGCAACTGGATTCCACTAGCAATGAATTTATACTGAGTACTTCCAACAAGTCTTAAATTTTAATATTAAATATTTAATAAAAAGGCAATTAACTTCTGCCTAACAATTAAATAACACTTCCATATGGCTTAATATTAATTATTTTAGAATTTTACTATACAATATTTACGTATTAAACAGATTTTGATTAATTTAATCCATTTAGTCATATCATGAAACACTCGTGTTAGTAAATATCGGATGCCATTAGTGCGCAAGCTTCACAAATATCCAAATTTTATACGCATGTCATGTGGTTCTATAATCTCTTTAGTTTAATTAAAGAATCAATATAATACTACCTTACTACACTACTTACGCTCAATAACAATAGTTAATAAAATAAATTATTGTTAAACTTAGATGTTTAAATTTAAAATTCATATTTTCTACCAAAAAATTAGATATAAGTAATGCGCATGCGTAAGAAACATTTGCCTCTGTCAATTTCTGTTTTCAACTCGTAGTTTCAACTTTTCCCGTTTGCATTTGCCTTGTCACTGTCACCGGCGGTAACAAAACTGATCAGAAAAGAATATTTGATATTAAAAGTTGAAAAAAATTAAAATGAATTCAGCGGATTCTTTCGGTGCTTCGCCATTCTGGTCGAATGGGCCAACTCCAGGTGCTTTGTACAATTTTCCGTACATGAGTCCACACAAAGCAAGTGGTGATTACGCGCAAAGATCACAGTAAGTTATTATTAACCTCAAAAATAATATGATTTGCAAAATTTTAGAACAAAAACTAAATTCTTAATTCAATTAAATGTTTTGTGCATTAGGGCTCCCGTAACAACCGCAACATCAATTGTTGCTATAAAATTCGATGGCGGTATTGTAATGGCAGGTGATGTGTTGGGTTCTTATGGATCCCTAGCTCGCTTCAGAAACTGCCCAAGATTAATGAAAGTAAATGACAACATTATCCTAGGTGCTGGTGGCGATTATGGTGATTTTCAATACCTTAAAGATATGATTGAACAAAAAATGTAAGTTTTACCACATAATAATTAATAACATTACAAAAAATTTATAATTTTTCAGTATTGATGAAGAATGTTTAGATGATGGGTTTAAACTTAAACCAAAATCAATGTATTGCTGGTTGACTAGAGTCATGTACAACAGGAGGAATAAATTCGATCCATTCTGGAATAATTTGGTTATTGGTGGAATGGAAGTAAGTTTGTAAGTTCTATAATTCTTAACATAATAATATTTTTTTTTATTTTAAAGGATGGTGTACCATTTTTGGGCACAGTTGATAAACTAGGAACAGCCTACTTGGACAAAACAATCTGTACTGGCTATGGTGCTTACATGGCTTTACCAATTCTTAGAGCTGCAGTGGATAAAAGTCCAAATATGACCCAAACAGAAGCTTCTGAACTTGTCAAAAAGTGCATGGAAATTTTGTACTACCGCGACGCTCGTAGTTTCCCCAAATACCAGATGGCAGTCATCAACAAAGATGGCGTTACCATCGAAAACGATCTGTCAATCCAACAAAATTGGAACTTGGCACACATGATCCACTAATTTTTTTTTAAATAATAAATTTAATTAAGAAACAAAACACTAAAATTAAACATTTTACAATTACAAGGTCTTTCTTTATTATATTAAATTAATTAATATAAAACAATAATTATTTTTTGTTTTAAAATTATTTGTTGTCTTTAAAAATGCGTTTAAGCTCCAACCGTGTCTTGTTATAATTAATCTCGATATCTTTAACCTATAAATTCATTTCATAATCAACTAATAATAAAATACAAAAAAAAAACTTACATGATTATCCGTTTTGCATGAAATGCGATCAATTCTCTCCTGAGCGGCTCGAATTTTTTGGTTATGTGTCTTCACAAGTTGTAACGTGTCACGACTCCACGTGACAACAGCGTTTCTTGCTTTACTTTGAACAATACCGACTAAGTCCTGCTCTGATTTCCTAACTAAATTCAACTCAGACTGTGACCGCGTGTACGATTCAATCGCATTACCTAAGCGTTGTTTCAACTCATTGTTTTCATGCTCAACGAGCTCAAAACGCGATTTCCACTCGGACAAAACCTGCATGATCACCATTTTATCTTTTTGTTGATTAATTTTGAATTTCTCCAGCTCAGCTTCCTGGTGTTGAATAATCTCCATGTTTTTCATCAGATTCACACTCATGTCCTCACACAATTCACAATTTTCCCTCACAGGTCGCTGTGTTTGAGTGGATTTTATTTGTTCTAACATTTTCTCTTGTGAATCTTTCAATTCAAGTATTTGTCGTTGATTACCTTCCAATTCTCGCGACAGTTTGAAACATTTCTCACAATTCGTTAGTGTTTTCTTTAACGCATCATAGTTGGCATCAAACTCTAATTGTAAATGTTTTCTGAGTTCAATTTCTTTTTCGATTAATTCAGTTTCAAACTGTGTTTTAAAAATATTTAACATTTCGTCTTGTGATATTTGTTCATGGCTTTGTTTGGTGGGAATAGATTCAATTGTTTCAGTGTTTGTAGATTTTGTTACTACTTGCGGTTTTGTGTTGTTTATAATAAACTCTTCCAAACGAGTAGCTTTTTCTTGCAATGATGCAGTTAAACTGTCTCTTTGCGATGATAATTCTAATTTTTTCGATAAACTAAGAACATCTTGTTCTAACATTTTAATTTTTTCAATTAAATCATTTGCTAGTGATTCTTTAGTTGTATATTCATTCTTATAATACTCAAGTTCATCTACAATTAATGTTAAATTAAAAATTTTAATGTTAAAATAAAAATTTCAAGAGATGCCCACTACTGCTTGACATTGACCGCGCATGCGCATTAACCACTTATATACAAACTGTCAAAAATACTAACCTTTAAGTTTATCAGTAACCGAAAAACTCTCCATCAACCTGGAAGTTTGCATCGCATTAGACTCACTTGCCGGTTTTCTGTAACACACAATAAAATATTCAATACACAAAACTAATTTCCAACTTGTCCTTAACCTAAACCTTACTTTTCCAAGGACGCAATTGTCTCTCCCAACACTTGAACATGTAAACTTTGTGATTTGTATTCCTTCATCAATTCTGCATACTCATTGTGTAGTTTTTCAAACTCAACAGTCTGTTTAGTATTCAAATTCTTACTTTTATCCAATTCTTTCTGTAAAATCTTAATAATCTCCGTCTTGTCTGTAAACCCTTTCATCATTTTAACATTCATCTCTAATTCTTGCACCTGCGTTCGAAACTTTTCGTTCTCCGCAGTCAGACGCGTCACGTTATTCAATAAATCCCGATTGTGATCTTGCGCTTGATCAACGTTCTGCATCAATTTATTTATAACTTCAGTTTTATTGGCTATCAAATCTTCTTTTTCAGCCACTACTTGATTTAATTTATCCACAAGCGTTGCGTTTTCTTTTTCCTATAATACAACACAATATATAATAAACACCAACAATTTTTGAATTTAAAACTTAAAATTTAACAATTAAAATACTCACAAGTCGTCGATTTTTTGATATTGCAGTCTCTAAATTGTGCTGTAACTTCATAAGTTCATTATGATGCGTTTCTTGAATTACAGCATCTGAAAGCGGGTTGGTTCCACGACCTTTTTCTAAAATTGCAACTTGTTCACGCAATTCTTGATTGTTGTACTCAACTGAAGCCTTTTCTTGCTCTAATTTATTTAATATTTGTTTAAAACTTTCATTATCAATAATAATTCGATTGTTTTGATCATTTTGTTGTTCAATTTGATTGGTTTTATCAACTATAACAAAAATATTAATAAAAAAACCCCAAAAAACAAAAACTACACAAACAATTACCTAATAATTCTTGACAATTCTTTAAAGAAATTCTCAATTTATCATTTTCAGCCTCAGATAACATCAATGACTGAAGCATTTGTGCTTTATTATCAGCCATATGTTGTTCTAAAGCTCGTAACTTTTCCTGCAAAGACTCCACTTCTTTTACTCTAATATTATACATTACTTCTAATTGATTATCAAGATTTGCATCTTTATATTGTTGAGCATACTCATGAGCAGATTCATTAACAGAAGAATTTATTGTGCTTTGATCATCATAATTAAAATCATCCATAGCTTTAGTCAATAATGATTGTATCTATTAAAAAATTAAATTAAAAATATATTTACAATAACAACAAATATAATATTTGACAGAATTTAAAACACAAACTTACTTCTTCCTGTCTTCGCTTAATTTCTTCAAATTCTTCTTCTTCTTCTAAATTTTGAGCTGCACTATCAATATTTAAGCTACCAGCTTGAAAAATACTGCTTCCCATATTTGTATCCATTTTTTATGTCACAAAATAACAATTTTTTGACGTATTACACTATAAATAATTTAGTTTACTGTTTCTTTTGACCGCTTTCAGTGATTTTGATCAATTTTAACGTCAGTTTGGCTTTTGCTCAAGTTTGTTTTGGTAAATTTGAGGTTAATTTTGAAATATAACGAATTCTAGTTTTTAAAACTTGTTACTTGTTAAAAACTTGTTAAAAATTACTTGTTTTACATTAAAATCAGCGTTATATAATTAATTTTTTTCGAATAAAACAGTTCTAGAACAAGAAATAACAATAACAGCTTTTGTTTTGTTCCGTTTTATTAATTTCACTTCATTTTGTTCTTGGCGCTGTTAAGCAACGATACAAAAGTGAACTAACTTTACATCACAAAAAACACGTAAAAGTATGATAACCTCCAAAATAGAACATGTTTTAAACAGTTTTCCTTGTGTTGTCACAAAATAAGTGTGAAAATCCAAGTTTTGTGAAATTGTGTCTATATTTTACGATACAAAATGATTGGTACAACACTTAAACGAAAAAGAACAAGTTCAACAGCTTCTGCAGTCATTTCACTGGATGATACTTTAAATGAAATATTTGATGAGTTTGACCAACATTGTGAAAGTAAAATATTAAATAGTTCCTCGCCTTTAAAAGAAAATAAAATAAATTTCAGTAACTGTGCTATAAATTCAGTAACTAAAATAAGACCAGTTGAACTAAAGAAATCCCGTAATATAAATTTAGAAGACTCAAAACAAAATGTTTTAAGTGAATCTAAAAATTTTGAATCTCAACAAGCATTAATTACCTCAAAACAATTATCTAAAAAACCAAAAATAAATAATCAGATCAAGAAATGTAAAACTGATCATCATAATCATCATAAAAAAGGTTCTAAAACTGAGTCAGACCATGAATCCTTAAAATCAGCATCAACTGTCTATGAAATTCCAGCATCAAGTTACATAAAATCAGATTCAGAAGACGAAGAAGTTCAAGATTTTACTGTTCACATAATTAACACACCAAAAGTAAATAAACCTAAAAAAATCCCTGCTAAACCATCAATTAATTTAAACAAAAGTGAGCTTAATAATGAAACCCACATTAAAATAAATAAAAACCAACTAAAGCAAGCTTTTGAACTGCTATCAGAACCAAATACTCCCAGCATACAGGACAACAAATCATTAAAGGCTAAAAGAAAGTTTAGCAGAACATGTCATGAAGGTTATGATCAAATGTTGGATTTAATTAATTGGCAATCATATGCCTTTGCTGTGAGACATATCAGAAACTTAATTTTGAACAGAGATTGGGATAATTTAAAAGAGTTATTGAGAATTATGTTGAAACAACATAAATCATTAAAAAATTACATTAAAGAGGTGAGGTTATGTTTGTTATTAATTAATTTAAAAGGAAAACAATAATATTTTGTTTGTTTACAGCTCACTTATTTATATTTTATGATAAATGCTGATTCTATTGATCCACAAGAAGTTGAAGACTACTTTTTGTTGTGTTTTGCAGCTTATGATAAAACTAAGAAACCATTGCGAGAGTTTGATATTTGGTTTAGGGAAAATGAATATCAATAACTTAATATCCTCTATTGTTCTGTAATAATAATTATGTGATTTTTACTTACTATTTGTCTCTTGTTTGCCTATGACCGCGTAGTGCACTTTATTTAATTTTTTGTGGTTTGTTAACCTTAAACGCCTACTTGACGTAAAGAACACTTCATGTCAAAAAACAATGATGGCCGCTTCGAGTCAACCAATCACAAAACAAGAAACAAATTATGATTTATAATTTTAGTTATAAACATCAATTAAGTTTATTACTTGTTACTCATGTAATTACTATTGTGTTTTGCCAAAAAATAAATCAAGACAACAGGAAAAACAAATTTTGTTTTGTTCATAACTACCATACAAGTTAGGCAACCTAACATACACCAAACTCTCTGTCAAAAACTTTACACAAAGAACAGCGCCACCGACAGAAACAAAACAAATGCAATTCACAACATTTATTACAAAACAATCAAATATTTGGTTTATTTTTTATCGAAAAAGATTAACATTAATAAATTTCTTAGACATATATAGTGTATAATTTAAATTTTGAATAATTATTGTTTTTCACTTACAAACAAAACAAAAAACTTCAATAATATGAAGTATGAGCCTCATTATCATGATCATTATCATCATCATACTCAAAGTAGAAATCTTCATCATCTACACTGCTATCACGTTCAGACTTCTTATACCGCGCTTTAAACCTAGCATACCTTTCCCCGTAACGATTGACATCAGAATCATCAATATCCTCTTCAAATCCAGCTGCCTCACTATCAATACTATAAATAAACCCTGCATTTTCATCATCAGAAGACAAATCATCATCCTTATCAAGACGAACACGCTGCATTGCTGATATCATATCATCTTCATTAACACTAGCATCATCGCGATACTCATCCTCATCAGGATAATCATTCCGCCAATTATTTTCTGCATTAGAATCTTCACTCAAATCATCATCGGAGTCTGCAGCACCGTTATCACGTTGAGAACCGTAGACTAATTCATTGCTTAGTGGATAAACACTGCAATAATTTGAGGTTAGTACAAATTTTTTGGTTAGTTTGTGGTTAGGTATTAGTTAGGTTATTTTTACAATACTCACCCAACAAGATCATGGTCATAAATTTCACCTAAATCATCAGAGATTGTGTAGTATAAATCATAAACATATTGAGGCTTAGATTCCACATCATTTGAGGTTTTTTCTAATAACTTATCAGTTTCAACATCAACTATTGTTATTTCATCATTTTGTGAGTTTGATCTACAGAGATTGACAACTCTATAACGGTTATCTTTACTACTTTGAAGACATTCTTCACGAATACGATCGCGCACTGATTGTAAAACATTTTGTTGACATTTTGCTTTAACTTCGGATGTAATGTTTTCTTTTAAAGACAGAGAAGTTTTACAATGCGTAAAAGCATCGTCTTCCTAATAAATATTGTGAAATCGTTTAATTTTACGTACTTTATTTGTAAACTAGTGCAAACCTACCTGATTCTTAACAGTAGCAGCAAGTTGAAGAACTGTTGGTGTAGGTGATGATTTCTCATCTGCTTCTTCAGTTTCGTCGGATGTTTTGCGTCGCTTACAATTAACGATGATTATATCTTGTGGTTCTTCATCGCAACGACGTTTTACACGAATAATTGTCGACATTTTGGGTTTTATGTCGCGACTTATAAGATTACAACATGTTCTGGTGTTGAATCACGGTTGAATGATGTGATTCTAACCTCTAAAATGAATTTTGTTCTTTTTTTAAGATTCCCGCTTCCCTCCAAACTGCGCCATACTACAAAAAGCAATGTTGTCATGTTTCCAAGGATACAAATGCTTCGAAAAGTGAACGAAAATACAAACCAATACAAACGATACAAACTCAACACTGCTCAACACAAACTCATGCAAAGATATTCCTCCACCACCTAGCTAACCGCCAGAACCGCGTTCGGAGCTATTTTTTTGTTTGATGTTTATGTTAAAGTGAGTTGAAGGCATTCGCACTTACGTGACTTATAAGTTTTTAACCTAAAACTAATTGTTTACATTGGTTTTTTATATCTTTCATAAATCCGTTAATAAGTATAGTTCTAAATTAAGTTTTCATTAAACAAAATCAAAAGAAAATGTCGACAGAAGGAGATGATTTGGAAAAAACTTTAATGATGGCCGCGGCCGACGCAGACGCACGAAATAATGAAAATCGAGTGAGCGTGATTAAATCCCTGGAAACGGTTGTCAACGAAACGGCGAACTGCGCACCCCCTGTGCATGCACATGAAATGGAGCCGCCACAAATCATCCCGCAAGAATCTCGCGGCCTAAAACGCAAATTACAAGAAGAGCGTGAAGAACGTCGGCATAATGAAGAAGCGCGGGAGCGATACAAAAACCGCGGGCAGTCTCCACAACGACCACCCCCGTCACCTAAAGACAGTTCAGAAAATTCGGATAACACAGAGCCAGCTCACAGTGGTTATGCTAAAGTGGTAGCAACTCATTACAATCAATTAGAAGAAAAAGGTCTTGATGAACGTTCCCGCTCACGAATATTCTTCATGCGCAACTTCCACAATTGGATAAAAAGTATGCAAATCAATGAAAATCTTGAAGTTTGTAAAGAGAAAAAGAAACATAATGTACCAATTAGGGTGATGGATATGTGCTGTGGTAAAGGTGGTGATTTACTTAAATGGAGAAAAGGTTGCATTCATCATTTAATTTGTACTGATATTGCTGAAGTGTCACTGGAACAATGCAAAAATAGATATCAAGAAATGAAGGAGAGAAGAGACCGGACACCAGGACAGATTTATTCAGTTGAATACTTTCCTGCAGATGCAACCAGAGCTAGACTGCGAGAAAAGTACAAAGATCCTTCTATTAAGTTAGATCTAGTGAGTTGCCAGTTTGCATTTCATTACAGTTTTGAAAGTTTACCTCAAGCTGAGTGTATGATGCGTAATGGTGCAGAGTGTTTACAGCCTGGTGGGTTTTTCTTTGGGACTATTCCTGATTCAAATGAGATTGTAGCGCGTTTGAAGCGTGCTGGAAAGAAAACATTTGGAAATGATGTCTTTAGTGTAGTGTATGATAGTGATTTGGAGAATCCTCCATTGTTTGGTGCTAAATATAATTTTCATTTGGATGGTGTTGTTGATTGTCCAGAGTTTTTGGTGCATTTTGGTACGCTGGTTGCGCTGGCGAGGAAGTACGGACTTAAATTGGTTCGTAAGGAAAAGTTTCATGAGTTTTATCAAAGACTGAAGAATGAAGGACGTAATTTGTTAAGTACTATGAATAGTTTGGAGACTTTTGCCATTCAGAATAAAGAAGGACTTGTTGGGGCTAATGTGGATGATTATAAGCATGCAGAGGAGTATTGTAAAGCCAAAGAATGTGATGCACCTATTGGAACTTTAAGTAAATCTGAATGGGAAGCGTCGTCGTTGTATTTGACGTTTACGTTCGAAAAAGTTAAGAATGACTGGAATGATGATGGCACACCAAAGTACATCTTTGACTAGATTAGATGCATTTGTACACTTCATAGATCTTTTACTTGTATTTAATTGTGTAGAATAATTAATTAAGGTTGAATAATGTTATCGTTCTATTTTGTGCAACGCTGAAAAATATATACATTTGGGAATATTTTGGTTTGCTGTATGCCCGGCCGGCAATCACCGGGAATTCATTTTTATTGAATTTGTGTTTTGTTTCTAGTTGGCGAAGTTTGACACATTTTTGACAGTATTAGGGACTCAAACATCCAAAAATAAGGCATATGTAAAATTGCGTATTTTGACAACATTTTTATGAGGGTTCTTGTAGTGAAGAGATACTAGATTTTCTGTTCCTGAAGAATTATTACGTTTAATTGTTTGTATTATACTCAATTATACATGAATTATACCAACAAATATTGACTACTGTCCGTGTTGACGCATCAATGTGTGTGTAGTAGTGAATAAATGCAAAATGTACGAGCACGAAGCAACACGAAACGTAACGATGTAGTAAAATAACATAGGCAACCGCAAACACGCTAAATGCAAAGTGAACGAAGCAGCACGAAACGTTACGATTGTTACGATGTATACCCGATTCAGACACTACTACTAACAAACATCGCCTACTGTGCGCTCATTGCAGGAACTCAAAGTTTATAAGATAAGCGCTGATAAAACAAGTGATTATACCTAAAACTATATAATTTAGTAGTTTAACACCTCAAAATCATGCAACGACATAAAAATTCCCTTGGAACTCATTCATTCCGAACCATTTCCAAGTGTTCCAGTGTTGAAGCCAAGCCTACAGGTGGTTTAGTGCAATTGCAATAGAAGTGCAATCAAAAAATGCTTCACAATGCAAAAGGTGCATTCCATGCTCAATGTGTTTATGTTCCTAACAACGGTCGCATTTTTTATTTATTTCTTCACCGTCGTCGATAACGCATCGTTGTCAAGTTCAAGATCACAAATTGCAAGGCCAGAATTTAAATATTTTATCAGTTATGAAACCAAGGAAAAGCAAAGTGATCATAATTTATGGTTAATATTTACGAAAGTCATTGAGCAATCACCTTTACACAATAATTTTGAAAGATTAATAGAAAATATCATAACTATAAGTTCAATTCCTATAACTCTTAATGTGATCACTGATGATGTGTCTAAATTACTTGCCATTGACATTTTCAACAAAATACAGAACAATATCAATGCTACAAAGATAACATATCAATTTTATAATGTCACTGATTGTGCTGGAAGCATTAAAGATATTGTTGATGCCATGACTCCTCATTTTAGTTCAAAACCAGGTAAGTTTTTCATTATATATCATATATTCATGTTGAATATTAACCTTTATGTTGATTAACTTTTCTAATTTATTGTAGGAACTTACTACAGTGATGCATTGTTCTACATATCATTAGGACTTCATCGTCTTGCCCCAAGTAATCAAAAATTGGCTGTGATGATTGATTGTGATGTACATTTTAAGCAAGATGTGGCATTACTTTTCGAACAATTCAAATTGTAAGTTATTAAGTTTCATTTTGAATTATATTCTAAATTTGTTTTCTTCGTAAAGTTTCAGAGAAGGAGAATTATTTGCTTTAGCACCAGAATTATCTCCTGTGTACAAGCATGCATTATACAAATACAAATCGAAACACAATACAACATTTGGGGAGTACTTACATTCTGATCCAATCAATATAACTCACATCAAATCCGAGTTGAATGATTCCACAAACACTAATATTTATCCTAAGGGTTTTCCTGGATATAATTCAGGAGTAGTTTTGTTTAACTTCACTGCAATACGAAATTCTTTAATTTATCAACAAGTTATTAAACCGAAATCAATCAAATCCCTGGTGGGTAAATATCGATTTCGCGGCCATCTTGGTGATCAAGATTTTTACACTTTATTAGGTTATGATCATCCCGAAATGATTCGCCTGCTAAGTTGTGCCTTTAACCGTCAGTTATGCACCTGGTGGCGTGACCGTGGCGGTTATAAAGATATTTTTGATGATTATTTTAGGTGTGACACCGATATTGTTATTCTGCATGGTAATTGCAACACAAAAATTGAATTGTGAGGTTAGAAAATTGAAAATTTACAGAAGTATTATATTAATTTTTATAGATTTTTATAGTATTTTATATATTTACGACACAAAATGTTAAAATAATGGATTATTTTATGTATGCAATAATTAAATGACGCAATAATTTGACTTTTCAAAAGAAATGACATTTTGTCGTGACTTCGTGTGTTTGTTCCCAAATTCCTTCTTAACGACTAAACCGATTTTGATGAAATTTTTTGGGTGTGCTCAAGGAAAGACGAGAATGGTTAAGACTTACAATTTGGTCTAGAAAAGTGAGCGGAAAATTAGAAAAAGTAGAAAAATCAAACAAAAACCTGTAGTAGCCGAAAGTATGCAACACTAAATGCATACGAAGCAAAAGCGGAGTGATAAAACATGAAAATAGAAATCGGATTGTTGTTTTGCATTTACAATATAACATAAACGTTAAAATGGGTATGAAGTCTGCAACAAGCCTATCGCATGTTTCAAAGATTAGATAACGACACGCCGCATTAGTAACATCGTTAGCAAGGTATTGAACGAGCAATGCTCGAACATTTTCAATATCACCGGTAAAGTAAGCGCGATAATATGCAAGGAATCAACGACGACGATGCTCGCAGGCCAAGTGCGACAACTGAAAGACATTTGCGTATTGATAATGTCCTGGCAACGCAACCCGAAGCAGGTCCGGTTATTCCAGACGGCAAGTATGGTTGGATTATCCTTGTTGCGTCGTTCTATATTAAGGTACCATTTACTTAGCACGAGATAGACAATTACAACTACATTTAACGCTATAATTAATTTATTCTATTGGTTTAGAATGTTATCTGTGGCTTACCATTAGCATATGGACTGTTGTTGATGTTTTCCAGCATTGAAACAGGAACAAACAGAACAGGAATTTATAATTTGTGGAGTTATCGTATCGTTAGCACTCCTCTGCTCTACATTGCGGTGCAATCGTTATCAGGTGTGCATATTATTTTTATTATTTATATATTATGTGTCAGTCAATACCTCTGATTTTACTGATGATCTTATATTTTATTTGTAGTGGTAATTTCTGAGGTTAGAACCTTTAAAACTGTCAAAAACCTTTCAATGTTTTGGCAGTTTTTGATGTTCTAACCTTAAAAATTACGTGCGAAGTATTTGCACATAAAAATAGGTTGTATTAATAAGTAACTTTAATATTTATAGAACCTGTGTGTAATCACATAATACGCACCAGTAAATGGCCGCGTTTTGTGGGTTTAGTTGGCGTGTGTCTAGTATGCGCGAGTATTTTGATGTTATGGCTGTCATTGGTCGACGGGTTTGCACCTGGCGCCCTCTGCGTGTTCAGCGGTATTTTCGCAGGTAACATAACCAAACTTCCCGATACTCAACTTATCCCTAATAGTAAAATAACACCCAAAATGATGTTTATTTAATTTAATTCCAAGGTTTTGGTTCATCATTAATTTTAATCCAAATCGAGACGTCAATCACACAGTATTTCCGACTTAAATTACCCGCAGTTCAATCCGTACTACGTTTTGCTGAATATACCGGTATTATTTACACCGGTATTGTAATGGGCAAATATTTGAGCGTGAATGGGATTAGTCAAACATTGATATGGTACCATTTAGTTGTGTTAATAAGCGGTATGTTCGTTTTAGCCTTCAAAAAACCGGATTATCTTAAAGGACAACAAGTATATCGTGTTATTGGGGTAAGTTTTATACAAATACTCACAAACAACCCTACATAACCTTAAAAATAACAAAAAACCTTATAACCTAAAAAATGTTTTAAAGCATAACCACACGGAAGACGATGAAGAAGACATTTTCTCCAAAAACAAAGTAACAGAATTACAACCCCGCCAACATACAACATCAATATCACTACCCCAAATCCCAGAAGAAGATTTACCATCATCCGCAACAACCACGTCAGTTATAATTGAACCACAAAACAACCGAATGAACTGGGAAACATTCGAAGATGATGCTGATAGAAATAAACAACCAAACAAAAATAAAGAAGATGATGAAGATCAAGATGATCTTCCTACGCCTAGAGAACTATTTACTGAAGGCCAAATTAATAACAATGTGACTTATTCATTTGAAAGCAGTGTCAATGTAACACATCAAAATGGGGATGATCTTACCAATATTTTTCTGCCTGTGTCCAAAGGAGGTGTCTCACATGACTACTTGACCAGTTTAACCTTTTATAACAATTGCCTACTGCAAGTTTCGATAACATCTGGAATGTTTGTGTTTTTCACGTTGATTCCTTCACATTTATATTACACACTTTCATTTCTACACAGAGATAGCATCGGTCATGTTATTGTTATTATTTTTATTGCTGCCACATTTGAGGCGTTGTTTATTGGTTGTTGGAAATTCTCCAAAACAAATCGAGGCTTCCCGATCGCTGTGTTTTTGTGGTTAAGTGCAACAGGAAATTTCTGTGAGTTTGAATTTACACTTTATTTACTTCAGAACTTACAGTTCATTAACTAAATGTATAACTAAATTTTGTTTTTAGTTATTTCTGATTGGCACAAAGAAGTGTTTCTTGTAATTGGCGGAATATTAGTCACAACCTCAAATTGCGCGTTGCAATTTTTAGTCAAGTCGGTGATAGTTAACACGGGGAAGTACCGGATGGAGTATGCAGCGCTACGCGTGCTATGCGCAATTGTTTTTTTGTTATTCTTTGTCATCGGTGAGTTTTTAGGTTAGAATTTTGCATTGCATCCAATTGCACCAAAAAATCTTATAATGACTTATAGTTTATTGTGTTGTGTATTAATTTTTACGTGTTATTTTTATAATTTCAGACCCAACATACGAAAATTGTTTCCGAATCATTGGCCTGCTTCAATTTTCATCTGGATCGATCAATTTCTGCTGTTTTGTGTACAATAAAATATCACGAGTGTATTAAATTCAAACTATTCCTCCAAAATTATTAATTATAAATGTAATTAACCAAATTCTTAATTTTTTACAAATAGAAATAATTTATTTTAATTTTTTGTTATTTATTTAATCACCACTTACCTTAAGTGTTGTGTTATTATTAATTAAATGCTTACTTAATATCAAAAACACAGTTTGAGGTTAAACTTGATGGTTAAACTGTGTTCTTCTGTGTAAGAGTGTTATCTTCATAGGTTTCAAGCACATCAGCAAGATGTTCGTTATCTCGTGGTTTCTTGAAGACTTTCTTACGTTGCCCAACGCGTTTGCGTTTTGGCGCTAGCGGTTTCTTGAGGCCGTGATCTTGCATGGATCGAATACCTTGTTTTTCTAAATATTCATCGATTTTAGCATCGTCCATAGCGTCCACAGCTACGGAACGCCACAATTTTTGAAACTCATCGTCAATTGGCAACGCCGCAGTTCTGTCATTGTAGAATAAAACCTTTTTCTTGTCGTTTGGTCTTATTATAAAAATAATTTCGTTTTGATTTTGTAAAATCTGAATGTAATAATTTCAGAATTAAAAAAAAAATTGAACAGCCGACAAATATTTTTTGGTAATATTTTGAAAAACTTACGTACCTTTAATGCTTTTTCACAATGTGGTAAAGATTCTTGTACATCATCCAATAAAATACCTCCCAAGCCTTTTAAATCCTGTTGTTTCAAAAGTTTCAACAAACTTTTACGATCTTTAAGCCTGTACATTGCTTTAAACAAATATTTACCATCTGGAGACACTTCAATTTTAGGATTATCTTGTAATGCTTCTGTGTGTAACCACTAAACAAACACAAAAATTCATTTGATTAAGATCATTTTTTCATAAAATAAAGAATAAAATTTAGAAAAATTTAAAAAAAAGCTTTTTTGTGGCCTCCAGAGTGGCCTAATCCCTAACTATATTGCTAATTTATACATACTTGTTTAACTTTACTCCCTACATCAAGTTGATTAGTTTCATCCAAAATATCTTCAATACTAAGCGGATGCATATCACCATCTTGATGTCTTTGTCTCATATATTTAACAATCTTAGCCAAAACACCAAAACGATATTGTGAACTACCAGTTGATGTTTTATACCTTCATATTAAACATTAAAATAAATTATTTTGCTATTAAAACTTAAAAAACTAAAACTTACGTATTGATATCCATTTTAGGTGCAGATGGAGTTTTTGGTACCTTTTTGGGCTCATCTTTAGGTTTTTCAGGTTTACTTTTTTCAATTTTCTTTTCAACACTATAACAAACAATTTAATGAGATAATTACGGATTTAATAATAAAAACAAAGCATAAAATGTAAGAAACAAACCTAGGTGTTGCAATCGCTCGTCTTCTAAACAATTCACGCTCACGTAAAAGTGCGGGATCCATTTCTTATGGTGCCTTAAGTAGGCAAACTACTAATAATCACAAATTACAAGTTAATATTTAAGTTAAGCACGTTAAATTACAACAAATCGCGATTATTCGTGAAGTAAACATCCACACGTATCGCTATTGTGTTCTTGTTTTAACCTCACTTTCAACAAGTGTCAAACAAGCACAAAGTTCTGTCAAAAATTAGCAAATTTTGTTTAATAAATAACAATAAAACCTAAAATTATTTAATAACATAAACGAATAAGTACAATAAACTTAAAAATTTGATTACATTTACTTATTTTTACACTGTTTTATTATTATTACAATACATATTTAATTTTTATCAAGATTATAAAATTTCAACCAATTCAAACAACAAATTTATAGGTTATAGATGTAATTTATTTAATACATTATAAATATACAAAATTACTTAGTAAATATGAAGTAATAATGTGAAATAATAAATAAAAAAACAAAACATTCATGACCCTGTCAAAACATGTCAAAATGTTTGGTTTTTGTTTTTCTGTAAAACAACAAAAAAAATAAACTAATCACAACTAATTACTAATAATATGTTGTGTAGGTCAATAAATCTTATAAATATTTATTTTGTAGACTTATATATATAATTGTAAAGATGTAAGATGTAAATTGATGTAAATATTTTGATTTATGTCAAAGTTTCACCTTTTGTTACCTGAAACCACCAAAAAAACACATAATATTTAAAAGCATCATAATACACAAAGAATAACTTACACATGCTTCCATATAATCAATTTTCCTTTCTAATGTAGTCAATTTTTCATTTAATGCTGCAAGTTTTGATCGGCATGACAAATCTAAACAAGCAAAACAAAACACAAAATCAATATAAATAATTTAATAAATATAAAGTTGTATTGTATTGTTAATATAGTAACAAAACATACCAAAAGAATTAAGAAAATCCGTGATTTTTTTAATGCTAACTGTGATGACTTCAATGTATTCTCTATTCGCCCAATCTTGTTGAATTTGTTTTTGGTTACAATCCCTTGGATCTCTGGAGTCTCTTGAATCTCTTGGATCTCTTGATTCCCTCATTTGGACCGACATTATTTATGAATCAGTTAAGTACTAACACGATTTAGTACACGAATTATACAATAAAAATTAAGTTGTGTACAATTAGTTAGTAGAAGCAGTAAAAGTGAGTGGAAGCAAAAAGGCGAGTCCGGCTGTCATTTATTATAATAAAGTATGCAACCAAACATACACTATTTCATTATATGTAATAGTAAATGGTAAAAATGTTAACCAAAAAACTACAAAAAACAAAACAAAATACAAGAAAATCAACGTTTAAATGTTCAATATAATCATTAACAACTCAAAACTTTAATTCAAACACACCAAGAACCAACAAGAAGTTAAAACAACGCACGGTTCTTGTTCAAAGCGTTTGTAAAACAAACATATGCAATGTGTTGACTTTCAAATGACAAAAAAACGAAAAATGAAAGTGTTACACTGTTACAAACGATTACAGCTTATTACACAAAGGATTAACACTGTTAAAAATCAGATATTTAGGTATAAAGTTACAAAGTTTCAATACGAAAATGTTTACAAAGTTTTAATCCTCAATCATCTCAACCAATCTCAACAATCGCATCGCCATGTTGTAGAGTGCGTGACCTTATTTGATAAAATGTCCGCACACCTTTTTCGGTAAATACCATTGTAAACAGCCATAAATACAACAATAGAATATCTCTAACTTGTACCAATCAGACTTTCTTTATTGGTTGACAATCATCTACATCATGAATGAGAGCAAAACATGTTAAATTCTCACTTGAATTAGATTTATCTCAATTTATCTCTCGTTAAACGTATTCTATATTCTATGATTCCTTGAATGATGATATGTACAAAGAAGAAGAAAAAAACAAAACTCAAACAAACGTGTTCAACGACCTCAGATAAGAAGAATCATAGTGAATATGTAAATATTTTAAGTAGCAATGAAGAAACACGCAATTATTAATTGTTATTATGTTAATAACATATTATAAACTTACATTTTAGTTCACGTTTAGTTAATTATTGTGTCAAATTCATATGACCTATAACCTATAACTTAACCTAACTTTTTTGTTTTTTGTCAATTGAAATTCGGACTTTCAAGGTTTTGCAATAATTTAGAGTTTAAATTATGACTAATCCTAATTTTTTAATTCCCAATTTCTTAAAAATTCTAGATACTTCACTAAGATGAGCATGAGCGTTGATGATGCAAAGTGGGTCAGGTAAACACCAGATTGCGCCACAATTTTTACAATAGTTAACGATTTTTCAATAGTTTCGTGTGCTCATTCTTCCTGTTATCTATTAAAATATTTATAGATGAAAAACAGCACTCTAGAGCCAACTTCAGCAGACGGGTGTGCTTATAGTTCGCACCTTTCGATCACACACGCTATTAATCGTTGTGTTTTCATCGGGTGAACATGATGTTATCGAAGGTAAGCTTGTAAAGCTTTGAATTCACTAGAAATAATAATAATAAATAATTAATAGTGTTAGTTATTGATATTATTTGTAACAGTATGCAATACAATATCAAAATTGATCAAACTTTCTTTTGTTTCAGATAATATTTGTAGTATTGGTTGCCTACTTAGTAGGAGCAACTACTGCCAAATCTGATCGTTGCAATTTTAATGACTCAACTCAATCAACGTCTAATGAAGTGGATAAAGAATGCAGCTCGTCGGAGTACACCAGTTATGTAGAATGTGTCCGGAAACGTTCCAAACGCCATATTGAATGTAATTCATCCTGTGACGAAGGCGAGGAGTGTGCCTCGGAAGAACAATGCGGCCAATGCGATTGTAATTATTGTAGTTACAATAATTGCGATACAAATTGTAGTAATTGCTGTGAAGGCTATGCAGCGCCCTGTGCAAGTCGGACGTGTTGTCATGCAACTTGTCAATCCACGTGTCAAACTTCAAGTTGTCGTCGGAGTTGTCGTTCACGTTGCCATAAATCCATCGAGAGAAAGACAAGTGATACAACTAATACTAATGTCGTTGTACATGGTGGTGGCTCAAGTGGTTCTTCATCAAATCAAATGAAATCAGACGTAAGCCAACATGCCAAACACAACATAACCACAGTTATTAATTTAAAAACTGTTGTCAACAACACTAATATTGTTGATATGCCGATTAGGCTGAACAATACTAACCTCAATAATATCACGTTGGAAGCACCCAAACCGGGAGATATTAATGTCAATATGCAATCACAACCAGGACAAACTATTATTCAACCACCATACCCACCTCAATACCCACCGCAACAACCTCCCCCTTCACAAACACCGCCGGAAACACCGCCGCAAACACCACCACAAACACCGCCACAATCACCACCACCATCAACACCTTTAGAACCTATCTACAACCCAAACAATCCAAGTTATCCGAATTATCCCACCTATCCGAATTACCCGAACTATCCACCACAACAGGCATGCTGCAACGTCATCTCGCCACGACAATGCGTACCAATCCAACAGCCGCCATTCCAAAGTTGTTATCACACAAAAAGTCGAGTGTGCGGTGAAGTGTGCACTTCTGCTGTAATGCACGCAGAACCTCATCGTGTTTGTGACCAACAAGTCGAATCCCATCAACAAATGTCTTCGTGCCATGAACAGGTTGCGTACATTCCACAACCGCAACCACGCTGCTTCCAAACGTCACAATGGCCGTACGTCAATTGCATGGTTGCCAAACCTAGTTGCGGAGGTTGTTACACACATTTAGTGAAAGGAGGATCGGCGCCTTCTTCATGTCCAAACTCTTGTTATGACCACGGCATTGATGTAGGACCTATGTATCGTCCAGGACCTATTTATCAACCTTCCTACGCTTATCCACAAGTTTGTAATTCACCATACGGTTGTTACCAAAACGGAGCAATAGGTGGCAGCACAGTGGGCAATATGAACCAATGGTCAGTGCAATCTGAAGGTCAATTCTTCCAACAAGGACCTAACAATGTTTCTCTTGAAAGTACTAAGAGGGAAACTAAAGAATACAAACACAAACGACAATTACATGAAAAAGAATCGGCGGTTTCTGATGAGGATGACTCGTTAGAATACAAAGTTGAAGAATATCCGATCAAAATGGATTAATTTTCTTATTTTTCTTAATTATTAACTTAAATAACATTCTTTTTTTTACGTTCTTACTATTTTATTCAGTAGTATAGCAGTAGAATTAATAATTTGTAATTTTTTTTCAATTTCCTAAACTTTTACTATTAAAATAGTATGCAACTTGTTATACAGCAAATAAAATGTTAACAAACCAATCAGAATCAATAAAGCATAACGAGCATAACATAACCTAAAACTTTTTTCTACCACGTTGTAAGTGAAGTGTAGTTACATAATATTTAGTTAATTAATTGCGGTTTTCTTTCAATAAATGTTTACAAAAGATAAACTAAAAATAATTATTGGTTGTGACATGTGTAACTTGACCTTTAACGAATGTGTGTCCGTTAGAATTTGTTGATAAACAAAAAAAATAGCGCAGGGACACGAAACTTTAATAACTAACTAATATTTTTTAGATTTTACATTATGGCATTGATACCAGCCACGCAAATCCAAGATTTGCAAGTGGTGATAACCCCAAAGTTTGATAACTTTTGTTACAATTTGCACGAGTTGGGCCATTATGACGTGTTGGAAAGTTGCATATAAAAGACCTGCGGTTTTTTAATATTTATAGAGCTACAACGTAAGTAAAACTGTGTAAAACATAAAACAATGATGTACTTCGTGGGAATGTTGATGTGCGTCGTTGCCATTTCGGCAAAACCAAGTCCATATTATCCTTGTGCTCCGCCTCAACAACCATGCGGTTCTTCATGCGGTACATGCGGAAATGGTAAAAAAACGCAAACTTAACCTTTAAATTTTGGTACTAAAATTATGTTTTTGTAATTTAGGTTATCCTGCTTATCCGTATGGACAACCTGCACCTGCACCTGCACCTCAACCAACGCCACAAATCGACACTCTAGCTAACCAACAATATTTATGGCAATATTGGATGAAGAAACAAGATACTCCCCAAGGTACTTACATTGCTGGTACCACCGGTTTACCACACTGGCCAATTCCACAACCGCAGGTTGTGCAAGGTGCGCAGGGATTATCAGGATTACCAGGACTGCAGACTCCTGGTTATACGCCGGGATATATGTCAATCCCACAGCAAGGTCAACAAAACTTTATTCCTGCAACAAATTATGGCCCTCAACAGTTTGGGCAACAACCTTCTTTAAAGTTTTAGATAATTATTTTCGTTATAACTTTTGAACTGTAAACACACTTGCGAAATAAATGCGTGTTACTTAGGGTCACGGCAAATTGATAAATAAAAAACTATATAATCCCAATATGATGGTAAAAAAGTTAGTTGGCCATAATGAGGTGGTTATCTACGTTGCTAGTGGCGAGCGTGGCGCTCGCCGTTTGTGTTTCAAGTAATGAGATAATCTGCGACGAAAATTGCGTGGGAGAAGCCTGTGAGTCTAGTTGCAGTACGCAAGAATCCTCTTTTGACTGCGGGGGATGTTCTAACTCGTGCAATTACTGCGCGAACAATTGTGGATGTTCAACAAGCCAATGCCGTCAATCCTGTCAAGTGAGATGTAATTCGTGCCGTTCTCGTTGTCGGTCATCATCATCTTCCTGCAAACCGAGCACACCAGCGAAAGTAATGGTGGTTAAACCAACCCCGGAAGTTGTCAAATATGAGTATTTATCTCAAAAAGGAGGATCAGACGGAAAAACAGCTGCGGATGCTGGGAACAATCTGACCACGACGTTGGAAATGACCAATACCATCAATAACAATAACACAATTCACATGCCAGTTGAATACAACTTTAACCATCAAACTAATATCACTGTCACGCCGGCTGCCGCGCCAAATATTAACATAACAGTGACATCTGCTGGTGCACCACCGGTAACTTACCCAGCACCAGTACCAACACCTAACTCACCTCCAACTACAATACCCACAATACCTTGGGTACCTACAAACATATCCACTCCTGGTACCACCAGTCCTAATATAACTCAAATAACCAATAATATTTATCCCGGACAACAACAATGTTGTCAAGTCCCTGGTCCTCAACAATGTAACCAGAACCAATGTTATTATCCAACGACAAGAGTTTGTGGACCTCAATGTAACCAACCCCAACCCCAACCACCGCAATACCCACAACCTGTTCCTTATCCGGTTTCCCGTCCTTATCCTGTACCGGTACCGTTTCCACAACCTTATCCAGTTGAAAAACGTGTTCATGTACCTGTACCACAACCATATCCGGTTGTGGAAAGAATACCGGTTCCTCAACCTTACCCTGTTGAACGACAAGTCCCTGTTCCACAACCTTACCCTGTGATTCAAAGAATTCCAGTTGCGCAACCATATCCCGTTGATCGGGAGATTCGTGTACCGGTACCGCAACCTTATCCGGTTGTACAAAGAATACCGGTACCTCAACCTTATCCAGTTGAACGTCAAGTCCCTGTACCACAACCTTATCCAGTTATTCGAAACATAGCAATACCTCAACCCTACCCAGTGGAGCGTCCTGTACAAGTACCGGTACCACAACCTTATCCGGTGATACAAAAAATCCCACAACCTTACCCAGTTGTAAGACCGGTACCTGTACAAGTACCAGTACCGTATCCAGTGGAAAGACCTATTATTATACCTCAACCTAGTCAAGGAGGTCAGACATCTTCGTGTTTGTTGAATAGCTTACAAGGAATTGGTTGTTCGGTAAATGCAGTGAACCAACAAGTTGTTGAACAATCCTCGACTTTGGCTTTGGATGGTATCCAAGCAAGCCAAAACCGGTTTATTGGGGGAGGGAGTAATTGTCAAGTAATTGGACAATATCCATGGATGCAGTGTGGATTACAAGGTTAATAATTTTTTGGTGTATATTCAGTTGCATACATTACAACTATTTTTTAATTTGGAAATTATTTGTTTTCAGGACAAAATTTCGGTAATTTAAACAGTGGATTATTTGAATCATCACTATTGGGGGGCACAACTAATAAATTCGATCGTAATCTACGTTGTGAAATGATGCAGGGAGCTTTGAGATGTACATAAACCAGGGTTCAATTTAGTGTATATTAGGTTGCATATATTAAAACATAAATAGTAAAAAAATCGGTTTTATTTGTTCACAAATCGTATCATAATATAATTTAGTAACAAATTTGTTTGATTTCTTGTTTCGTATTGAAAAATTGATCACCATAATTCAGAAACTGATACTTTTTCAATAAAAAAATCCTGAAATCCTTTAACAACCCCTTTTGCTTGATACCAATCAACATTGCGTGATTCCATCGCTTGAATGCGTGGTGCCAACATAGATTTCCGTGTATCACTAAACACTTTCAAGTTGTCACAACAAGTATCATACTTGTTATCATAATTCAAAGTCACAGTTGTGTTCCGTACTGATGCAGGTATAACAAAATTGTTGTAATGCTCGAAATAATCATCTTCATGTCTAATCACTCCAACTTTTTTCACCATTATGAATGTATTTGTGATTTGTATATTGTGCTGCATAGCTTGTAACCATTGTTCTGAAAGAAAAACATTTCTAAAACAAATAAAATCAAATAACCAACAAATTTGAGGTTATAGTTTATGATATACCCACTTTAAAACTTTCCGTAATTTTTTCTGCAACATATTTTTGTGATTGCTTTCCACATGACCTCTGGCAACATCTGGAAATTTAATTGTGAAAATTTCTCTTGGTGTATAAGGTGTTGATCCGAAGAGAATGACAACTTCTTGTACTTTGTTTGATTGACTCATTAACATTGCACTTAAATTAGATGTGATATCTTCAACTGCTTTAAATGCATTGGACGCCAAATTGAAATACTTTTGGATAATTATTGATATGTTATGTGAATGTATATTAGGTTCTTCTTTCCGCTTCCCAATTGAATTCTTCAACCATGAGAATGGATAAGGTAATTGTGATTTTTCGTACAGTAAAACTTTAAGTATTTCAATCACAATACTTGCACATGTTTGTGGAGTTAGTATCATATCTTTCATATCAATATTAATATGAGAATTTAATTTTCTACTGAGCACATCATCATCAACAAATGTATTTACTGCTTCCATTATTCACTAGATTTTATTGCAATTTATTTATGAACACAATATAATTTTAAATCATTTATTATAATTTTGACATTATGGTTAATTAATTAATTATTATTAAATAAACGTCATAGAAAAACTTAAGGAATCCAGTTATAAGTTTAGAGGTTAACCAACGGTTTTGGTGGATTTAAAAGTTTAAAAAACTTCCACACCGCTTACAGCGCCACAATTGTATTTATACTAAGTGTTACAAATATAATACAAATTCACTTAAATTAAAACCCACGAACACTTGCAATTACATTATCTTCATGCAAACCAACATCTTTATATTCAATAAATTCCATACTAAATACTCCAGTCCCAGAAGTCATTGTTCGCAATATCGTAGAATAACCAACTAATTCAGAGAGTGGTGTTTCGGCAACAACCATTTTATTTTTCCCTTTCATAGTTACATTATGCACCGTCGCGCGCTTTCGGTTGAGGTCAGCCATCACCGCTGACAAATATTCTTCAGGCACAATAACTTCAACATGCATTATTGGTTCTAAAATTGAAGTCCCAGACTTTTCTAATAACTATAATCAATTAAAATAATTAATAAACTGTACTAACTGTACTGTAATAATAATATCAAGTTCAAATTTGCACCATTGCGCATGCTCGGTAACAAAACAAAATGGCCGGTATTAAAACAAAAATTTAGAAATGTCAATCAATTGTAACAAATTGTAACTGATTGTAACAATTAAATTTCAAATTACACATACCTTGCGTATACATTGAGTTGTTGTAGCTGATACAACCGAATCAGTAGTGCCTCTTCCAATAACAAAGTGATGTAAAGTCAACTGAACATTAATAATTGGAGCACCAACTTTGGATCCATGTGCCAAACCAACTTCTACACCTTGTTTTATGGCATTTAAATGCCTCAGATGTAAATTAGCCAAGTTACTAGCAGCTTCAGGTGATTTATCAAACTTTAAAATATTTTTAACTTCCTTTACAGTTGGTTCTAAACTTAAATGTATTGTAACAGTTTGTTTACTGCTTCCAATCTTTGTTTCATTTACCATATCTTCCCGAACTGCGCACAAAGCCGCTTCGCGGTAAGATATTTGTAACGGACCTAAATCTGCATCGATTTTATACTCTTTCAGTATCCTATCTTTGATTATCTCTAAATGTAACTCGCCCATTCCTTCATTTCCATCATTTAAAAATTAAAAACAAAAAACATTGAACAAGAAATTTTAAAAACTGTCAGTTACACAAACCTGCAAGTACAGTTTGTCCTGTATCCTGAGCATGCGACACTCTTATACTTGGATCTTCACGTTGTAATTCTTCCAGCGCCTGATCCAAAGCCACTTGATACGTTAAACTCGGTGGTTCTATCGAACAAAAGAACACTGCGTCAGGTATGTTGACTTGAGACGCGTTTAATAACTCTTGGACGCCTGGTTTTTTCAATGTATTCGTCGCATTTGTTGATGAATTCGTTATAAAATCACCGGCAACTGTTTGCTGAAAATATTTGATTGAATTTCGACAGAAACGTTTTAATTTGTTGTGTATTTACCTTTAATCCAGTAACTACTGCTATATTTCCTGCACCAATTGTTTCAATATCATCGAAATCATTGGCGTAAGCCATTAATAATTTATTAGTTTGTTCCGAAATATTTTTATCCATATTGAACAATTTCTGTCCTTTATTGAAGATCCCGTTGTAAATGCGCAAGAAAACTAAAGGTCCTTTTTGTTTGTCGTGCAAAACTTTGAAAGCTCTCGCCGCTAAACTTTCCCCAAACGCGTCAAAACGTTTTGATTGGTGGATAGGTGATGGTAAGTACAAAATTACAGAATCCATCAATGGTTGTATTCCAATGTTTTTGTACGCGCTACCACACAAAACTGGAATTAATTTCTTAGAAATATTTTTAAGTATTAATCATAAAGGTATACACAAAATGGCCGAACAACACCAATGACAACCAATAAAGATAAAAACAAAATGGCCGACAATTGTCAAAATATTTACCTGAGTATTAACAACACGGCCAATAGCTTTAACTATATCATCAGTATTAATATCATCAATAGTTTCTTTCTCAATAATAATATTTGCTATTGTATCATCAAATTCCGACACAATATCAATAATTTTCGACCGCGCTTCTTTTGTTTCGTCAAACACAGCGCCATCTTCTGGGCACAATGACGTTTTAGTGATTGTTTTATCCTTATCTGCACTCCAAATTAATTTTTCTTGTGTAATTATATCAATTAAACCTTTAAAATTAAACATTAACACTGATTAACACAAAAAATTAACAAAAACACAATCCATTTTTTAGGTTAAATTTCTTTTTACTAATGTAAATTAATTACCTAATAACTTCCCATTTTCTTTATAAGGAATCTGAAGTGGTAAAGCTTGAATATCTAACTTTTCACTAATTGAATCACAACACATTTGAAAATCACCATCTAATCTATCCATTTTATTCACGAATGCAATGCTAGGAATATTATACTTGTTCGCTTGCCTCCACACTGTAAGTGTTTGAGCTTCTACACCTGCTGAACCATCAAGAATTAAAATAGCCCCATCCATAACATTTAAAGCTTGCTCAACTTCCATTGTAAAATCAATGTGTCCAGGCGTATCAATCAAATTGAAATGGTGCTTTTTCCATGGAAATGTAACAGCAGCTGATTTTATTGTTATACCTCTATTTCTTTCTTGTTCCATGTAATCTGTGACAGTATTTCCATGGTGTACTTCTCCCATTTGTTTGATTAAACCGGAAAAGTATAACATTCTTTCAGTTGTTGTTGTTTTACCTATAATTTTTTTTGTTACATAATTCTAATTCATTATTTTATTTATAATTTACATTAAATATTAAATAAGAAATAAGTTTAATAACAGTACCTGCATCTATATGTGCCATTATTCCTATATTTCTTATTCGAGTTAACTCATTTTGTAAATAGTTTTTTGTTGAATATGAGCACAAATGATTGATGACAATATGTTTTTTGAATTTACACTTAAGTAGCCTCGGTAATAACATTTTATTTGTGTGTTTTATTAATGTTAACGTGTGTTTTAATTAATTTTTGTTCGTTTTTAAAGTTTTGATTGCATTTGGAACATTCTGTGTTATACAGTGTTACATATGATCTGAAATGTGAGGTTAGGACAGTGCCGTCTTTATTTTAAAATTCAGAAAAATTATACACCACAACATTTAACACAACAATGAACTACAAAACTGTGAAATGTACATTATTTTAATGATTAATAATTTGTGTTATAAACATTTTTTGTTATTTTCGTTAAAAATCTAGGAAAATTCCAACAAAATTTTTAATTTTTTTCTATTAACCTATAAAATAAGTGCATTAACCTTAAAATAAACATTTACATTGTCTAACAGATTAACTCATTAACAAAATATTGACTTAAAGTACATCTAGACACCGACAATTAATTATCGTACACGATGTGCACGTACCAATTAACGTTAATCACGTACAACTACTCCATAACTCTCGTTATTTCATTGATATCTTATTGATCTTATGATGTGCAACACTTTAAACTTGATCATTTTCTTAGCAATCAATACTAGAAAATACACCGCACTTCCAGACAACAATACCTAATAAAATTAAATAAACTACGTGATCTGAATCATACCGATCATTAGTATCTAAGTATAAGATAAGAACAAATAACAGAGCTTGTATTACAAATGATTAAAAATAAACAATTCCACCCTCTTGTCTTTCCACCACTTTCCTCTATAAAATACAAAGTCGCAAGTAGCTTCAGCATCAGTTCAGTTTGATCCTGTAAACTAAAATCAATCAAAATGTCCCGTACAATCGCCGCTATTTTAGTTGCTTTAGTAGCAATCAACGCTACTACAGGTGTTCCAGTTCAACAAAAAACACCAGCTCAATTAGCCCGTTATGTTATGAGTAAAACAAGTACGTATATTTATTACTTAACCATAAAAATTATTAGAAACTAATAAACTCTATAATGACACTAACATAACCTCAATTATTTACAGACTGGGTAGGAATTTCGACCATTTCCACCATTGAACAAGTCAAAGACTATCCAATTGTGAATGTTAAATCAACTGCTGATGGCGATTCCGGTGTTCCGTATCTGTTCTTCAGCGATCTTGATTTTTCCGTGATTGACATCAACGTCAACCCCAGAGCTTCGCTTCTTGCGACTTTAGCTGATGGTGAATGTGTTGAACGTAGTTTGGATCCTCAAGATCCACGCTGCCCAAGGTTGATTCTCACCGGAAAAGTTGTCAAAGTAGAAGATGAGGAAGAAAAAGCTTTCGCCAGGGAAGCTTTGATTGCAAAACACCCTGCTATTGCTGAATGGGAAACTGGTAAGTTAGAATTTATTAATTTCTATAAATCTTATTAAATCTTAAATTAAAAATTTGTGAGTTTAAGTTTTTACATGAATGTGCTTCTAGCTCATATGTTCTACATCACCAAACTGGATATTGAAAGAATTGCCTATTTGGGTAACTTTGGGGGTGCCGACATCATCGACCCAGCTGATTATTTGGCTGCACAAGTTTAAACAGCGCCCTCTGACGACATAACATTAAAATGTTAATTGATATCAAGGCACACCAAGATAAAAATGTATTGTTTTCGATTATAACTATTTTGTTCTCTTATTTGTGTAAAAATATATTATATATTTTGTAGATTGTACTGTTTGTTGTTATTACAATACAGTACACTCATTTTTAGTGTGTGAAACGTTTAAAACTATAAATATACTATAAATTAAAAATGTGTATTGTGGGTTGCCTACAACACACCTCCATAAGCATTTGTTAATCCTTCTACAATTCTTAACTTGTTCTTCGCATTACTCGACAATAATTAACATTGAAAACATGTAATGAAGTAATAAATAACAAAAACAAGTGTGACCTTGAATTGAATCACATATATATCTCTTACACGTCTCTTCTTCGTTGTCATGAACATTCACAATTACAGCACTAAATAAAGATGCTGGTTGTGAGTTCATGAGTACATCAAGACCAGTTTAATATTTAATTAAGACCAATATGCGCGGGAGCAACAGAAACTCTGCAGCGACGCGCAGACAGTGCTCACAGATCACACACGAATTTACCCAACACACGTGTGCGCGTGTCACACATGTGTAAAGTTAGAGTTTGTTAGAGTTGGTCAGAGTCGCACGGAGTCGGAACACTCGAGTTGGAACACAACAATCCAGAAACACCCAACAGCTCAATCCAGACGTTCCCGGTGGACGAGGAGGACGTCGTGCTTAAACCTAGTTGTGTGTGCGTCGCGCTGTGACATGGCGACAAAACGAAACAAACGCGAAGCGCATGAAACAAAAGTGAACAACAACACAACGTCCGATCGTCCGCTGTTTGACAGTCCGCGCGTTGACCAATCAGCACACACATAACTTTCGTCGTCCACCATTACTGCGCATGGTTGTGCACAACTGCGCGTATTCAGCATTCTTAACATACGTGACGTGCCATTGAAATCCTCCTAACTGCTCCTAACATTCGAATAAGAATAAAATTGTGATACTCGTAATTAAATAAACAAACAAAAACCATTAAAAACTCATTGGACTGTGTGAAAGGTGTTCGAGTGTTAAATGTTAATACAGAGTGTGGCAAAAACAAACAATCACTGTTTGGCTCCGCAGTTCCAGTTGGAGTTAATGTGTAGTCAAAGTTTCACTTTCGTTCACTTTTGTTCACTTTCGTTCAATGTGATTGGTGCACTTTGACACCAGCGTGACTAAGTTTGCTATGCGTGCGGTTTGAAACGAATCGAACAAGTGTCTCAGCTCCGACGGAAGTGCGTGTTGGATGACGCGCCGCGCGGAATTCCGACCGTGGCGGACTTTGCGCTCCGGGCGAAAACAAACGCAACATCAAACAATCATGGAGGCGTGAGGAGTGCGCCTGGCCATTCCGCCATTTACGCGCGCTCAGATTGTCGGCGTATTTTTACGCGCCGCGCACATCGATATGAGTGATGAGCAACAGCATCAACCCTCACAACAACAACAACAACCCCAACAACAGCAACAGGTGCGTGTTATCAGCAACATCAACGAATCTTCCATGGAGTCCACCAATGCCAACGACATGGATGACATTGATGACAACAACCAAGTTAACAAAAACAACAATGACAATGATGCAGGTTAGTTTTTCCGCTAAGTTAATAAAGTTATAGTTCAGTAGTTAATTCATAGACGTCGCTAGTTGTCACTTTCCTTAAAATTTTTAACAATTTCGATAAAATCAAGCAAATTTCAAACAATTCCTGAAGTTTCTTGACATTACAAAATTTGTTGTTGGCTTCTTGCTATGATATGTCCAGCGTATTGACATTTATGGTGATAATATCACAATGACGTTCACTATCGAAATTTATAAATACAAATGTAAATATAAATATTAATTCATGTACATCAATGCGTACAGTATTGTATTCAGAACGTTTTCTGATTTTTGATGATAAATTCCTATTTATTTATATACATTTTATATCACAGTATTAAATTAATACGTCCCTGGTTAAAATCGTTACTTGTTACTTACAACTCATATAACATTCATTTGTTTTACTGTTTTCTTCTGTTGTTTTTCTTGTTTGTTTGTGTATATCTATTTTTATTGCGTTTTTATATGTTGAGTATAACCTCAAACTAATAATTGCTTGCATAGTCAATCAATCGTTGTAACCACTGCGCCGGGTTTTATTACAAATATATATTGACTCGTACTCGTCGTGTGTTTGAATATACGAAGAGGTTGTGACCTGCCGGCGTCGTTTTTATCAGGAATTAATGGAAATTTATTCAAGTTTACTCACGCTGTCAACGTTTGACACAGCATAACGCTACACTCACACACACGCAAGATGTTCACTATTTTAAAGTGGTCTAATTTGGCATTAACTAGAAATAGGAAAATATGATTGCATACTTTGATAAGAAATTAATACATAAACCGGTTAAGTATTAACTGTTTAATTAGTATTTAGAAATAAATAAAATCGATGATTTATTATATGCAACCCAACATACACGTTTTTATCTTTGATCTATATGAGAATTTGTATTCCATAGCGCCCTCTTCCGCAATTTGTTTCAACTTTTTTTGACTGATTAGTGCTGATTTGTATCTGTCGCTTTTTGTGACACAACCTAAAAGTGCCTAAAAGTTTTATTAAGTTAAGTGTTGTATTGTGTATCAATAAGTTTCATATTAATTGCATTCTTTCCGTGCGGGTTTTTGTGCAACCAGGGACAGTCATCAATGCGTTGGCTTTGAATTGTCAGTTTATGCGCATAATAAACGAGTAATAACGCGGTTTGTGGCTTGAATTCATTGAAAAACGTGCACTAGACGCGGGACGCGGGGTTATCGCTAGCATGAACCTCGTCTAGACCCCGGATACAACGAGACATGGCGTGGCATGAGTGCTGAATGCCGTTTCGGCGTTGAGGGTATTTATTCGGAAGAAATGTTAGTTTACCAAACTACGATCAAATTATGGTGGTTCACACAATGACGGAATTAAAATTGGACGACGTGTTTGGAAATGTTTCTTTGGAGAAATATTTATATTATTATCGGCATCAATCAATATTGACCGTAGTCGAAGTTATTCACTAATATTTGAAAACTTGATTGCCGACATATTTACGAAATCGTAAATAGAATTAAATTCAATAGAAAGATGATAATGTGCGAGGCGCATGCGCACATGCGTCCTGTGATGTAAGTGTTTAAGTTATGGAACCAAATCAAAGAATCAATATTTGGATTATTTATAAATGGTCGTGTTTGGGTTTGGGATGAGATTTAATTGGAAATGTTGAAATGTCTAGACCTTAGACGTCTTAATAGTCACAAGACATAACCAAACATGACCATAAACATAATTTTTAGTCGTGGAATTTTCATAAAATCATTTTTTTTGTTTTAAACAATACTAGAGGCATAAAAGTATTATGTTGTTTGATTTATTGAACAAACAGTACGTTAAAAGGTTTAATTGCTGATTTTACCACAGCGCCACCTATAGGATTAAAGCGGGCATTAAAACTTTAAACGCTTGATTTTTTAAGTTCCAAGACAAATAACTCAGACAATTTTCAACCTAATGACTTGAAATTTGAAATATATGTAGGAATATACATTGTCCTTGAGAAGTTCGTAAGATTTTGGCGATATATTGCATAGTTTAATAGTTATGAACAATTATACGACCATTTTTTAGGTTAATTTTACACTTTTTACTTTAGAAGTGCGCCATTTGGCCAAATGTTAATATATCGCAAAAATCCTACGTTCTACGGTCTAATATAAAATCATAAAAAAATTGGTTTATTATTATAACAATAATTACAGAAGTTATTTGTCCTGCCGTGGACCCTAACAATAAAAAAACACGCCGCCGTAAAAACGCTGTACAGCCGCCATTTTGAAATTAAACGCTACCAAAAAATTATTTCAATTAGTCACTAACATGTATAATAAGATCACGTTAAAATTATTTCGTTTTATTTTGTGGTAATTCTAAAAAAACCATAAAAATCAAGTTTTGCGGTCCAAATTTTTTGGTTTTGTTTTAATTTAACATTTCTTGACAACTATGCCTTAGAATTTTGAACACTACATCAAAATCAGATAACAATATCATGAATATAAGTCGACATTTATTTTTTTTATATAACCCATGCGATAAGGCGACCATTTCGTGAATTATTAATATTCCCAAAGCCTTATCACCTATTTGAAATAGAACGATAACAACTTGATTCGTTCTTGATTAACGAATGACAAGTTTGATCATCGTTCTATCAACAGTGCGAGTGTGGTGAATCGTATATACGCAATACAAACCACGATTTTCAAAAAAATAATAAAAAAAATAAAAAACAAAACTGCATACGTTAACCTACAAAAATAAAACTAATCGGGCAGTGATAAAAATTGAAAAGTGAAAAATAATGGCGTCGTAAACACGTCCACCACCCCCGCCTGTGCACGGTAACCGCATTTATTTCGTTGGTAAGTAATGATTACTTAAAAACACTTATGCAATGCATACAACAATATGCATTATTATGTACCTACATACTTATCACACGCCGTAAATGTTAAATAGTATTTAACTGTAACAATTGCGCCTCGTAAGTAATAAAAATCGTAATTATAAATATGTGTATACACTGTATACGAGCGAGGTTTTAAACACACTTTGCGATTTTTAGTTTTTGTTTTGTTATTATCATTTTTTCATTTGTTTTCTTTTGTTTTTCGTTGTGTGGCGAGAATGAAACAAAACAAAAGACAACTCGAGTCATAAATAACAACACACAAGAATCAGTCATTTGTTTCAGTGTTTTGTTTTGTTTATGATACGAAATAAAATCATTTGTTTTGATAGTTGTTTGTATTTTGTTGATTTCCGATTGATGTGTTTGTTTTTGTTGGTGATTTATATGAATTTGCATAATGGCATTATGATGAACCGACATAATACAATTTTATTTTATTTGCGTTGCGCGGCGCTGTGTGTTTGCACGGTTTGATAAGCTGAGATAACATTGCCACTGTGTGCAGCAACCACTTTTGTTATGTGAATGGTGGGATTATAGGGAACATGCCATTAGCGAATGATCATCATCACTCATCATCGTACTCAGTGGTTGTGCATGCAGTTCTTAAAAGTTGTATTCGCTTGTTGTGGCTGGTGGAGTTCAAAAAGAAATTTACAACGCGTGCCCAGCGAACTGTTTATTATGTCAATGCGATTATGATAAGAAAGCGGTTTAGTTGGCTTTGGTTTGGTTGGTTTGTTGGATTTTACATTATTGCAATTTGCGGGGCAGCAATTAAACGAAAACTAATAGTACGGATTGATTGTAACGTTGTTTGTGTCGCCGTCGTCTATTTTTGATAGTTCAAGTGTTAGATTCATTAACTATGTATGTATTTGTTGCTCAAACGGTTTATTTACTGCGGAAATCGTTTCGGATTTGTTTTTAATTATTTATTGATCAATCGTTTTACTGATTGCTTTTAATTATTTACTTATTTGTGTGTTTATTTAATTTTTGAGGGAATATATAACGCGTTTTTTTAGATTTTGTTGAGTTATTACGTTGTTTTTCATTTGAATAACACATTTAATAAAACAACAAAAGTGTTATGTTGGTTGCATACATTTTTTGTAATTTGAACTTTACGTAAAATGAATGCGTTGTTTTGTAACTGCCCAAACTATTAGTTTAAATAATCATATCAAAAATTCTCTTAATAAAAGTTGTTGCTAATGAAGTAAAGAACATTTTATGTTAGTAACTTTTGTCGATAGAGGGCGTTAGTTTCGCTAGAATCGCAATTTAAATTTGTAACCACAAATAATTAATTTTTGTATTTCCAAGTCATAAAACACACAAAAAGTGTACTTTCTAATTATTTTATGAACAAATTACCTTAACAAAAGTTGTAGCCAATGAGGTAAACAACATTTTTTCTTAGTAACTTTTGTCGCTAGATGGCGTTAGTTTCATAATAATCGCAAATTAAAGTTGCAACTAAATTTTTTGGTGTTTAAAAAACAAAACACGTCTAATATTTTTTGTTAATTATAAATTAATTGACTAATTAAACATGTAACTACATTTAGTAAGTACACCAAACACATTAATATTTTAATATTTAATTTTTGTTGGCACTTTAATTGTGTTTTTTGCATTTAATGTCTTGTATTTCTTTTACACGGCGTGGTTGGTGTTCAATTAGTGTGAAAACCAACGATAACGATTTAATGCTCACCATTTGTAAGTATCGCACCAAAACTCGTCCATGTCATGAGTAATATGCATGCATGTGTGTGTTTGTGTGTGAACGTAATTACCGCATGGTTATGATTGGTTATGTTCAATGTGATTTGGTTTTTTTTTGCAATTTTTTACGGTTAGAACACCACAACGCGTTTAATGTCTTCAACATACATTGCATACAAATGTCAAATAATAAAATTTAGTTATGTATGTTGCAATTACTTAAAACGGTGCCGGTTTGAATGCAACACACTTGACTTGAGGAAACACTAGGCCATCGTAACAATCGCAATTATTTGTTATTGTGTTGAATAAAACGCATTATATTCTTTTTTTTCGTAAAAAAATTCAATACGAATAAGTATTAAAATTAATGATTCAGGACATTTCTTGGTAGAGGGCGCTGGTTTCGTTTGAATCGCAATTTAAGTTTGTAACGACAAAAAATTAAATTCTGCATTAATAATTCATAAAACACACAAAAACTGTGATTTGTAATCATTTTATCAAAAAATGTTCTAAACAAAAGTTGTAGCTAATGAGGTAATGAACATTTTATCTTAGTAACTTTTTTCGCTAGAGGGCGTTAGTTTCGCTAGAATCGCAATTTAAGTTTGTAACGACAAAAAATTAAATTTTGCATAAAAAAAATCATAAAACACACAAAAACTTAACTTTCTAATAATTTTATCAAAAAATGATCTAAACAAAAGTTGTAGCCAATGAGGTAAAGAACATTTTATCCTAGTAACATTTTTCGCTAGAGGGCGCTGGTTTCGCTAGACTTAACGAGGAAACACATCATCGTAACAATAGCAATTATTTCTAATCCTGTTGAATAAAACGCATTATATTCTTCTTTTTCATTAGAAAAAAATTCAATAAGAATAAAAATTAAATTTAATAAACCATAAACGTTTATGACCATGCACAACTATTGTAGGTTATGTAATGGCGGATGGTGAATAGACGTCAAAAAAATCAAACACTTTTTTGATTCATTATTATTATAAAAATTATGACATCACTTACTTTTTACACTTACTTACCTTCCTAGTGTGGATGTGTGATTTGATGTATTTCAACTTTAAATTGATTGATTTCTTTTCCGATTACTAACTAATCACTGACGTAATACTCCGACGAGAAAAAGCGCCACAAAAGCTTGAAAACGTTTCAAGTGTTTTGATGACAATAATACACAAATAAGCCTGTAGATTTCTTACTTATCGCGCTTATCATTTACCGATAACTACGTTCAGTTTAGGATATCGTTTGTTTTATTTTTATTCGTTTGCTTTATCTGTTTAGATGCTCGATAGTCAAGTGTGCTGTGTTTTGTGTGTGAGGTTTTTTCTGTTACCGTCCGTCTTTTGTTGCATAATTTTGTTTTATCTAGTAAGCCATGAAACGATAAAACAATTGATTGACGTGTTATCACCAAGTGACATCTAGACAATGCAAAACAAACGCAACAAAAACTTAAAATTAAATTGCAATCGTAATAATCTTCGAAATTGCATGATTATTAATTTAATGCTGAGTAACAAATTGTTATTAATAGATAATATTTGTTGAGTTTCATGTTAATTTATCGAAATATTTGCAATCTTAGCATTTTAATTTTTTCTTTTGGTTTTTTGAGGTTATAATTTGTATATAACTACATTTAGTTGGTAGGTTTTGAGTGTAAGAGTGTAATGTATGCACTGGTTTAGATTTGTTATAAATTATTATTGATGGAAGAGTGAAATACCGGTTGGTAACGAGCGTCCAGCGTGCGCGTTTTTAATTGTTTACGAGTTTTACAACGCGCAGAATCAATCTATGGCGCTGTGGTTGTGGTGGTGTGTGGTGGCTGTGTGGCAACGGGTCAGAGCGCGTGTCATATGCCAACAAAGTCATCGCTCACTACAATAAAAACAATCAAATGGCGATGGGCGCCGTTTGCCGCCATTTATTGCCATTTATGGTGGTGCGATTGCCATTTGATTCTCATTTGTTTAGATTCCTTTGATCTGGCGATAAGTTTTGTTATTGAAACAGTTGAATGTTGTTTTGACTTTCGTTCACTACATTCGAGTATGGTTGACTTAATTATGAATTTTAGCAAGTCAGTTTTTTTTAAGGTTATGTAAGTTTTATTGGTGGGTTTGGATGACTTGGTAGTTTGTCGGTTTGATGGTTATTTTTGGATTCGGTGAAAATAAGAGTGAATTATCGCGTTGGTCTATTGCCAAATTATTTATTTATTGAATGTGTGTTACTTTTTGCTAGTTTGGTGTTTTGGTAGAATGTAGACGGAATGTAGGTGTTAATTTGGTTGCATAATTGTTTTTTTGTTGTTTGTTGACGTCAATTTTTTAAGTAAATAAATTATTTAGGGTTTAAAACGCGTTTGACGGTTAGTTATTAATGTTACGGAAAAATGATCTTAATAAAAGTTGTAGCTGATGAGGTAAAGAAATTTTAGGTTAGTAACTTTTTTTGATAGAGGGCGTTAGTTTTGGTATAATTGCAATTTAAGTTTGTAAAGTCTACAAAGTAAATTTTGTGTTAAAAATATCAAAACACACGAAAAGTGTAATTTCTAATGATTTTATCAAAAAATGATCTAAACAAAAGTTGTAGCTAATGAGGTAAAGAACATTTTAGGTTAGTAACATTTTTTGCTAGAGGGCGTTAGTTTCGGTATAATTGCAATTTAAGTTTGTAAAGTCTACAAAGTAAATTTTGTGTTAAAAACATCACAAAACACACGAAAAGTGTAATTTCTAATGATTTTATCAAAAAATGATCTAAACAAAAGTTGTAGCTAATGAGGTAAAGAACATTTTATCTTAGTAACTTTCTTCGCTAGGGGGCGCCAGTTTTGCTAGACGTGCAATTTAAATTTGTAACCGAAAAAAACTTAAATTTTGCATTAAAAAATTACAAAACACCCCAAAAATGTACTTTCTAATAATTTTATCAAAAAATGATCTAAACAAAAGTTGTAGCCATTAAAGTAAAGAACATTTTATGTTAGTGAAGTTTTCGCTAGAGGGCGCCAGTTTTCTAATAATCGCAATATAAGTTGCATATGGTTACTAACAATCAAAATTTAACAAAAAACATGATAACATAATGAAACAACTAAAGTAATGCAAAATTTAGCACATTTTTTTGATCATTTCGATTATGTCTACTAATGTAATTGACATTGATTGCGATTGTGATGATTTTTATTGCTCTTATCATTAAACAAAGATCACTAAAACGAATTACATGTAAGTACATGTCATTCTATTATCACTTATCAACAGCACCAGCCCGCACCAACCCACGCGAGCCTACACAATTTGAATACAAATCATATTTGCGCAATTGTTACAATAAAAAACAATAATAATTATAATAATGATAATTATGATAAACTAATACTAACCGATTAGCAATTTAGTAGCAAATTATGATTTGTAGATTATTTAATTTCTACTAACAATATAATATTATTTTAAAATTTAATTTCCATGAAAATTACTCGAAAATTTAAAATTTGTGTATATTGTGTTGCATACCTTGTTGGTTATTTACGTAATTTTTATATAAGAAAAACAAACTTGTTGATTTGAAAACAATCGACGTTTGAAATGAACGTTGTTTGTTATTTTTGGACATTTTCAGTTCAGTGTCGATTGTTTTTTTGTTTGTTTTGTGTTCCAACACCAATAAAACAACGGGTGGTTGAAAAACAAAACAAACAAAATAAACAAAATAATAACACACGAACGTTACGATCACGAAAACAGATTTTTGGCGATTTACATTTTAAGCATGAGATTATCTAGCAATTAGCGGGGTGGGTTGTGCCTCCCACCCCACCCCGCGGTAAATGGGAGACGAATCCGATACGGTCGCGTGTCTCAGCGCGTATAATACACATGCGGCCAGTTCGCTCAGCGCTCAACACGCGACGCAACGTGCGCAAACAACTCAAGTGACTTAAACGAAACACAGCGCTTAAGTAGTTAGTGTGCGGTATACACTCGGCTTGACTTGACTTAGTTAAATATATTCAGTACGAAATATCCTTAAATGTTGGAATACTACAAGACACTCAACGGCGCCGGTGGTGTACTCGGCGCGAACGCCTCCGAGGCGAGTTTTATCATCGGCGGTGATATGTCGCTGGCGTCCTTCTACGCCGCCTCTTCGTCCGGCAGCCCCGGCGAGATCTCCATCTCGGACAGTGAGGTGGATGGGACTGATTACTTGCTCAGCAGCACTATACGTATGGAGGACAATATCTTTCATGTCTTGGGTGAGTTTTTTTCTTTTTTGGTTTTATTCCGACACAAAATTCATAGTGTTTACTTTTATTTTGGTCATATCTATGACACGGCTTATCAAAACTTTTAGTGTTTGCTATCAGTCGATGCGCGTGTTCAAGGGGAATAGTTTGATATGTTAGTTATGCTTTTGTTGTTGTTTACTTCCACGGGTGTTGTGATTTTGTTTTGGAAAACAAAAGTTAGTAGTTATGTGCGTTTTTGTTTTATTTCGTTTAAAAAATGACAGTTGTTGCAAGTTTAGAAAAAAATTATTTTAGTAAAAGTTGTAGCCAATGAGGTAAAGAACATTTTATCTTAGTAACTTTTTTCGCTAGATGGCGTTGGTTTTGCTAGAATCGCGATTTAAGTTTGTAACTCTAAAAAATTAAAATTTAGAACATCAAATCACAAAACACTCAAAAAGTGTACTTTTTAATAAAGTTATGAAAAAATGATCTAAACAAAAGTTGTAGCCAATGAGGTGAACAACATTTTATCTTAGTAACATTTTTCGCTAGATGGCGCTACTTTCGCAATAATCGCAATTTAAGTTTATAAACACCAAAAATTAAATTCTGTATTAACAAATCACCAAACACTCAAAAAGTGTACTTTCTAATAATTTTATGAAAAAATGATCTAAACAAAAGTTGTAGCCAATGAGATGAAGAACATTTTACCTTAGTAACATTTTTCACTAGATGGCACCACTTTGCTTAAAATCGCAAAAAAACCAAACGAAAAAAGCCTTGACAGTGACTAACTCACATAAACTTGTTTAACAAACGCCACCACACCAACAATTAAAACAAACACAACCGCTGCTAATTTCCATTCGCAGAAGCGCACATATTATTAAATCGCATTCGAAACGATGTCCAAACACAAACGCCACACATACGCGAAGTCATTATTAACAGTTATTGGTTTTATTACTGGCGGTCGAAGTGATTGGCGTTTACGCACGCCAATGACGCTGCAATTTTCTGTATAAACTGCCATAAACTAGGCTTCACAATGCGCCACACAAACTTGTCACACACCACACACACAACTCACAAACGTCTATATTACGAAACAAAACAACAAACAAACAAAAAAAACAAAAATTATTCAACTCATCATCTAGACGCTGATGAATTCACTCCAGACGATATTCACTTGTTTCTTTAATTCGACGACTGTCATTTGTTTCTCGATGCATGTGAATGATAATAATAAATAAAACAAACGAACTAGTTGCTAGGTGTTGTTTGTAGCCAAAACTATAAAACAAAAACAACACATCAACTCACAAAAACGCGTCAATTTGTTGCTTTTGTTTTGTTTAGTGAATAGACACATTAAATGCATAATGAGCCGCCATTTTGTGCACAGCGGTTTGTGTTAGTTATGCAACCCAATACACACTTTAATTGTTTTTTTTTTCTTCATTAAACTGACCTAACCTATAATTTGAAGTTTTAAAAATGTATTTATTGCAATTCCACTTGATATCTTGTTGTCGATGAACATAGATATTATGAATGTGTGTAATGGCCGGTATAAATTTTCATTTGTAATCATTTCTAATCGTTCGTAAACAAATTGGATTGTTAGTAGTCTGAAGTCTGCAATTTGAACCATCGATAGACGGTGCTTGGCATTTGTTTATTCGTTTTGCGACGCGATTTGTAACTAAATGTGAGGAAAATTTAGGTTTGTAACCTATAAATCTATGTGAAAAAATAGATGTGGGTAGTAGCTTGTATCTTATATCATCGATGTATGGATATTTGTAAACATTTGAAGGTTATCTCGCGTCTCCTAGCGGCAATAGCTGCGATTATATGCTGCTATCAGCGAATTAAAATGAGTTTGCAAAAATTATTTCTATACTTAATGTGTGTGTGAAGCGTTAATGACTCTCTCTATAAGTCTCTCGACGTTTATTTGGCGCTTATCTAGACGGTATTTGCTTACAATTGTTCATTGTGTTGCGTTGATAATGTCGAAAATTTATTTCAAAATTTCCTAATCGACTAAAATCGGGATTGTGTTATCATGACATTGATTTTTTATTCTGTTACAGTCGAAATTATTGTTTTAGTCACGAAATTATTTTCACAAATGTTTATTTGAGTAAATTTTTAGTGAGTAAAATTTCCGCTAGATGGCGCTAGTTGCAAAAATGTTAATTTTTTGTTTTTTTTCGTCTGGAGCTGAGGAATAATTATAATTTTAATGTGGAATTAATTGTTTAATATTTTATCTATTTTATCTATAAGTACAACAATTAAATTGACTCGTTTTTTTTGTTATTGCTAACAATTTCCTTTTGGACAATCATGCAAACGGGTTATCATTATCAATAACGTCCAGTTTTTTATGTGCGCCAATCGATATTTTGTTGATGCGTGTTAGTTGTATGTGTGTGTTTCTCTCGGCTAGATTTTTGTAATTATCGCCATGTTGTGTGCCGTGCGCCATCACACAAATTGCAGCGCAATTTCACCACAAGACCTTGATGGTAATGAGCGTCTTTGATGCATCGCATTCAATTATGATTGAAAGTTTTTTTTATTTATTACTGATATCTATAAATTCAACCGCGACAGTCAAGTTTTTTTTTTTGAGGTATAAATTTTATTATAGTTGTGTTGGAAATTTGTTGAATTTTATTTGTTTTACAATCGCGGTATTAGGAACATGCAAATTAAAGTGAAAATTATTAGAATGGCATTGCAATTGGTAATTAATGAGCGTTGAAATTAATTTATTAAGAACAGAGACAATTTTTTGTTGAATATTTTGAAAATTGCAGGTTATAACGGAACTGGCGCCATCTAGCGAAAAAGTTGTTAAGATAATATGTTGTTTAGGTTATTGGGAACAACTTTTGTTAAGATAATTTTTTGATATTTTTATTATAAATGTCATTTTTTGAAGGTTAAACTTAATATTTTTGAAAATTACATGTTTATTTTGTTGTTTTTACGATTATACCGAAAGTGGCGCCTCCTAGCGGAAAACGTTATTAAGACAAAATATTCTTTAGGTTATTGCGAACAACTTTTACTAGGATAATTTTTTTATATCTTCATTACAAATGTCACTTTTTGAAGGTTAAACTTAAATTTTTGAAAATTACAAGTTAATTTTCTTGTTTTTATGATTATAGCGCCACCTAGCGAAAAAGTGACTTAGTTAAAATGTTCCTTAGGTGATTAAAAACAACTTTTATTAATATTTTTGTTTATCTTTTCTTAAACAAAAAAGTTATCGACATTTTTCTATTTTTATATCAACTAACGCCCTCTGGTGTCAGTTACTGTAACTTAAGCTCACAATGGTTGCTCACTCATGGTTGGCAAACTTGGAAAATTTTGATTTCTAAATTATTTATTTTTAACCATGGCATTCAGTCGGACATTTTTCAATTTTTTTTTATTTTAGTTTAGGATAGGTCATTCCCAACCCGACGAATATTCGCAGTTTATTACGCACGTGGGCTATTTTTAATCCTCTGCCAAATTAACACTAGTTTTTTTTTTCAAAAATAACTTTGATTGTTTTTCAACTTAAAAACAGATGTATTCGTCAATTGTTTTAAGTTTTGCGTTTTTGTTTTAACTTTCGCAAACAATGTTCGGATGCACACATGCAGGCATAACAAAAGAGTGCGGTGGAAATGTAAACAAAGCAGACTAATCGCTGTCATCGCACTAAACAAATGACTAATCTAAAGTTCGCTTATTTCTCGATTGGTCAGTCAGTTGTGTCACATTCTAATCGCGACGTGCTCAATCAATTGCATGACTTTTTTTCTAACATTCGCACACGCATTTGATGATTAGATTAATCGATTAATCTTATTATAGTCTTTTGGCATTTGTTTGCGTTTAACCAGAAGTGTATTACACACGCGAACTAAAACAAAGTGATATTTACGTGTATCATTTGTTTTTTTGTACGAACGTATTTGTTTCCTAATGCTTGATTTGTAAAACAAAACACAAAACTAAACACAAACAAATAGATTGAATCAAGTAGTCATGAAACAAAATCTAGTCAGCTTTGGTCAACATTCAATGACTTGCTTTTGTTTTATTGACACACAACTTTATGTTGTTTGTGTTGTACGTGGAAATGATTATTTCTTATTTTCATCTACAAGTATGCAGTTCATACCAAAATGGTAATGAAATGTCGTCAGTGTTGAGTTTATTTAAACAAAAATGGTTTAAAACGTTTTCTTCTGTCATTAAATTAACGCTTAATCCTTTTAAGTGTTTGTTGCTTGATTTTATTAAATTTTCTCATTTTATTCAACGGTTTAGTACTTGCAGCGCCATCTGTTGAGATTGAAACTTACTATTTTTTTTTAAATTAAATTAAATTTTTTCTTAATTTTTTTTTATAAAAAGCAAATTTATTTCGGGCTGTGTGATTAGATAACATTAAGATGTTTATTACGTATGTAAAGTTTTTTTTTCGTAATTATTGTTTGCGCAATTATTGTTATTGTGACATGAAATTTTTTTGAAGATTTAAAATATAAAATACGCGAATGTCTGATGCAGGGAGGATGTGATAAGGCAGATAAGTTGAATGATAATAAGTTGTAAGTGGTTTACGGTTTGATTAGAAGATTAAGTCGTTTTAGGTTATGTTCGTTGTTAATTAAGTAGCTTTGTGTGAACATTTGGGATTATTTTTTTATTGGACTAGATAGAGAGTATTTTTTTTGTTGAAGTAAATGACGATGTTGTTTGTTTTTCGTTAGTTCGTTTTTGTTTTGTAGATTTTGTTGACTTGACTATTTGGTGATGATTGATAGATTGTGACTCATCGTTGTCTTTTGTTTTTAGTTGTGTTTTACTATGATTGTAGACACGTCATTACCAATATTGGGTAATGTTATATTTTTTTGTTTTGTTTTCTTTTGGGCTTGAATTTAAGTAGCGACATCTGTGCTTTGTGTGATTTTGGAAGAGTGGCGCCATCTAACAATTAAAAAAAATTATTGTTTGTTAAGCCAGTATATTATTTAGATGTTTAGAAATTTTCTAATTGGTAGTTTAATTATACTTTGGTTGGTTGTCGATTTTTTTGTAGGTTATTTTGTAAAAGTTAAAATGGCCGGAAATGCAGTTCCTTTACATTAAAACTACTGGAAAATTGTTTGTTAAATGTTTTAGCGTCTTGATTATTTTATATTTTTGTCGGTTTACATTTCAACGTTAAAAGCAGTCGAAGTTTTTGTTTATTAGATTGTGTTACACCGTTTTGTCGTTTTACAAAATGGCCGACATAGTAATGATTAAAAAATTTTTAAAGAACAAAAAATTGCTATTTCTAGCAGAAATATTAAAAAATGTTACTAACAAAAGTTGTAGATAATGAGTTGAACTATATTTTATGTTAGTCATTTTTTTTGATAGGTGGCGCTGGTTTCGTAAAAATCACAAAACAAGCAGTCAAAACGTAATTTTACGCATTGAAAATTTATTTTAACAATAAAAAAGTACTACTTCTAGTAAGAATATTAAAAAATGTTTCTAACAAAAGTTGTAGGTAATGAATTGAACTACATTTTTTGTTAGTAACTTTTTTCGATAGGTGGCGCTAGTTTCGTAGAAATCACAAAACAAGCAGTCAAAACGTAATTTCACGCATTGAAAATTTATTTTAACAATAAAAAAGTACTATTTCTAATAAAAATATTAAAAAATGTTACTAACAAAAGTTGTAGATAATGAGTTGAACTATATTTTATGTTAGTAACTTTTTTTGATAGAGGGCGCTGGTTTCATCAAAATTACAAAACAAGCAGTCAAAATCTAGTTTTTTGCATTGAAATTTTTTTTTAACAACAAAAAAGTACTATTAAGAATATTAAAAAATGTTACTAACAAAACAAAAGTTGTAGGTAATGATTAGGACTATAGTTTATCTTAACAACTTTTTCACTAGGTGGCGCCAGTTTAGTAGAAATCGAAAAACAAAGAGTCAAAACCAAATTTTACGCATTAAAAATTTACTTTAACAATAAAAAAAGTACTATTTCCAGCAAAAATATTAAGAAATGTTTATAACAAAAGTTGTAGATAATGATCCGGACTACATTTTATCTTAATACATTTTCCCGCTAGATAGCACCACTTTCACAAAAACAAACATTTTATTTTAAAAATATTTCTAATTCTTCAATTCTACAATTTCATCACAGATACATTTTATTTTTTATACTTATTATTTGATTGTGAATATCATGGCGCTTAAGTCATTCACATAAATTTCACCTAGTGTAAATCTAGTGTGAATTAAGCGCTCTAAGTCTAGTGACTCGGCAGGAAAACACACCGCGCGCGCCGATCGCACTTAAAAATAGCGCTCCGCGCGCACATCGCGACTTGTCTATCGCGCACCGCGATCGCGATAAACAGATACCGACCTCGCCGTCCTCGCCGGTGTGTTCTCCAATCCACCAACCGTGCTGTGCTATCCGCAGTCGCATTAAGTCACTGGCTGGCGACGTGTGTGCGTGTGTCGCGCCGAATTTTGTCACATATCGCGCGTACTTGACAAGCACAAGTGGTCGTCGTGCTTAAAACTCACACAATCCGATCGGATATTAGTCAACTTTACCATTTTGTGTCAGTCATATTAACTCATTTTGTATGACACAACATTCGAACATACAAGAAGTGACTTAGGTTAAGTGTTGATCGCTTTCGATGCATTCATCTCGCCGATTGGTGCACGTGAAAGTTTCCCTCGACGTCGGCGCGCGCAGAAATGGGATTATTTAAAGGTTAGATGGCGACTTATTAATTAATCAATTGTTTTTGTTTGGTTTGTTTAGGATTAAAGTGACTTAAGTCATTTTTTGGGGGATTTTTGTTGATTTTTTTTACTTTGAATCATAAATTTCCAGTTGGTTGTTTATTATTTGAATATTTCGACTCGTGCGCTGATGTAATCGGCAATAATTAGTGCCAAACATGTGGTGATTGTCGATTGAAGCTTTTCAAACATTGGAAAATTCCGATCGTTATTATTTTCATACGAACGTGCCATCTAGCGTGAACTATTTACGGTTATTACTCATTTGTTACCGATTTAAATTGACTTAAGTCATTGCGGCTTAAATTTTATTCACTAGTTGTTGTTTTTTTTGAATTGTGTTTTATGTAAACATCATTTAAGTAATGTTACTTTAGTTAAGTAAGGTTTGGTTTTACTAAAAATAGATTTGAATTAATATTTTTTAGCTTGTAGGTGTTAAAAATAACAAAATTTGTTTTGAAAATTTTGATTACTTAATCATGATAAGTTAAGTATGGCTGACTTGACTTAAGTCACATTGTTTTTATTCAAGATTTTGTTATAGAGATATTGATAGAGATATTGAACCAATTAACAATTTATCATAGTAACTTTTTTCGCTAGATGGCGTTACTTTTCCGGAAAACGCAAAACAAAGTTTATTTTACATCAGAAAATCATGTTTTTAAGTATTTAATTAACAAAAACTACTATTTTTAGCAACAATATCAAAAAATGTTTATAACAAAAATTGTTCGTAATAAGTGAATGAACATTTTNATTTTAATCAACAAAAAAAACCTACATTGTAACTTTTAACCAACCTAACATCAAATTAAATAAATTACACACACACGGCCATCTTAAATTGCATTACGTAAGTTAATTAAATGCAAAATCATTTCTGTTTGCTGCGTTTCTACGCAAACTTTGCGTACACACCAGACGTATATTTATTACATTTATTATATTTATTATATTTGACAAACATACACCGCAGTATTTCACACAAAACAAAATAAAACAAAACAAAAACCTTACGTTTTGTTTGAATTCGTGTGTAACGTTAATGCACGCAACCAAATATACACACAAATTTTTAAATCTTTTAAATACCGCTGCAACCTTCACGTTCTTGACGCTTTTTTCAGTATCTTTCAACTCGTTTGTTCGGTTTTTGTGCATCTCAATTAAAAACATCACTATTACACTAATGTACGGTGTGTTGCCGGCAAAAAATAGCGCGCCGCAAGGTCGCGGACACGGCGCTGTTATTTATTTAGGCTGAATGTTGCTTTTTAATCAGTATTTAATTAACGTCAGGTTAATTCAACACACATTTATTTTTTTATTCTACAATGTTAGCATTTTTACGTGCATTTTCGTCAATTTACTAATTTACTAATTACAATACGAATCATATTTTTGTTCGTTTCGTTATGAAAATAAACAAAAAAAACGCTAATGAGGTAAATAATTATTTATTGGATTATTTGAGCGACAAAAAAACTACCTTGTCTTCAATTTGTTGTTATTCAAGACCGGTTTTTGTGTGTTCAATTAATTAAAACGTTAATTTAGTCAAACTTGTTTCGTTTTTTTTTAAATTTTGGCGCGAAATTTTATGCGCGAGATTTAATGCGAATTATGTTTAACAATGTATGCAAATTGTTAGCGTTGATTAATCGCAATCAACTAAATTAATACTTGCTCTTAATTAATTAAAAGCAATCTATTAAAGACCGCAATATTTATTATTAATTAGTTGGTAAATATAGGCAATTTAAAATACTTTTCTGTGTTGTTGGTTGCATACGTTGAACTTATTGACAGCTGATGTGATTCAATGTGATTGTCGGTGATTGTAAGGAAAATCTAACCAACAAATATTGTATTTTCTGTTGTGTATTCTGTGTTTTGTTTTGGTGTTGTGCGGCGTTAAAATGTGTAGTAAACATGTCGATAATGAAGAAATCGGAAGCAAAACACGCTCGGCATGCAGCGTTGAAATGGAATCAAATCAAATGTTGGATGAATATTTTCGCGAGTGCAAAGTCCACCCTTGCGTTACTTGCGGTTACTTACGCTGCTTGCACATTTTGCCTTTGCAAGCGCATCTAAACTAAACTAAATATTCATGTTTGCTCATTATTGTCGGTTCACAGGGCAATTCACAAACGAACGATTGCGACACATTTGCATTTCATACCTTACTTATGTCAATTCATAATGATTAAATACAAAACGAGAAGTTCACACGGCCAACAATGAAAAAAAAATCAACAAATCTAAAATATATACACAATTCTTTAAGTTTCTAAATTAATCTCCAATAATTTTGATTTACATCACGTTGCCTATAGTGAAAATTTTCTAAAAATTAAAATTTTTTACAACTTTTAGGGTTTCAACGTATGCAACCTTATACACACCATGATGATGATTTGTTTGGATTTTTAAGGTTTTTTAAGTTTTTACGTTATTTATTATTAAAATTACTATTAAAAGTTAAAATTTCTTTATAAATACTTCACATAAGTGTGTGTGGATGTGAAAATGTGTTTTTTACAATTGAAATTATTACCTAATGTTGACAATTGACGCATAATCAACATATTTGTTGAGTTTATTGAGTATTTTCATAATTCAATAGGTAATGTTAGCGACACGTTAGTAACACAATTACAAGTATTTTAGTGGTTTTTATGTTTAACGTTTGCATCGTTTTAGAGCGTGTATGCTAATGCAAATTTTTTAACATAACGCTGTTGTGTCATTTGATTAATGTTACATTAATTAATGTTTTACTCATCGTTGTCTGAAGCTTCGTAGGTTTATAAAGTTAAATATTGACGTGTTTTGTTTATTATTACTTATTTCTCAATTGTTTTATCTTTTTTTTTCGCGGTTTGTATAAAAGCCATCATTAATTAATTATTGGTTATTAATTATTTTTAAGTGGTTTTCATCAAACTACATATGACACGTGTTATTAAACAATAGTAATTATAATTATAAACAACTTAACGTACATCAAATTTGACATTTTTGTGAATTATTATTTAAAACTACGATAAATACGATTAGAAATTACTGCTTTTTTGGGTATTATTTGTTTAAATTATGGTGAATGCTTTAAATTTATATTAGTTGCTATGTTGCTAATTATTTATCTGAAGTTCATTCAAAAATAGCGTGATTTTGTACACGAAATGATTTCTATGAGTCATTGTTTGTTAAAGTTTGTTTAATATTGATAATAATTTAAATGTTAAACAATTAATTACATTCCAG
>JARJDS010026741.1:0-14259 GCA_030264155.1 Atheta pasadenae | reverse complement strand
TTTTGTTCATATCTTCTAAACGGCTAGCATTTTTTAACTTTTTACACCGAATTCGAGCTCGCCCCGTCAAATTACCTTTAGAAACTTATATTGGACATGTGTTGTACTTTTTATAAGTGCAAATAAAAAAAAAGTTTAGACGAAAATTTATAGTTTTGACGCTATAGCCAATCGGCATGTATGTACTTTTAACGGATTTAGAGAGATGGTGAAAACTAGAAATATTATAATGGATAGCTTGGTATGCATGTTTAATGTGTTAATAATTAGTGTAATTAGTGTAAAAGTAACGAGAAAACTATACAAATTATTAAACATTTTTTGTATATATATATATTTTTTTGCAACCAAAAATTTCGGAAGGCCAACGAAGGCCAACCTCTGCTACTTTTTTGACGAAAAAACAAACTTTTTTGGAGCTAGACAAAAATAAAAACATCTACAGTTTAAAATTTTATTTCCAATCCAAGTATGCACCGTAGGCAACTGCACATACAAAACTCTAAAAATCTATAAAACACAGAACAAAATAAAGGTTCTAGTATAATTAATTATTTAAAATACATACAAGAGTTCACAGAATTTAAATATAAAAAAAGGAAAATATTACTTCTGTATACCAATAATTTATATCAATGTGAAATCTAAATATAGACATCAATAATTATTTACTCAGTTAACCATTAATAATAGTGCCAGATGCACACAGATTAAATTCAAGAGCCACTCAAAATTAATCCAACGTCATACACAATCTCATCTATCACTTCATTCATTTGTTTTCTTTGCAACACTTCATCTTAATTAAAACTTAAAACGAATGCAAGTTCCAATACTTTAACACATTAATTAAATCAACCTAAATTAACAAATACCTATTCCAACAAAGTACTAGTTCCGTTAAAATTCTGCAATTCAGCATTCAACATCACTTGCTGCTTGATCAAAAGATTTGCTTCCTGCTTGAATATCGACAAATCTTGTTGTTTTTCTTTCGCCGCGTTCACTTTCTGAGCCATCCGCAAGATCTGTAAGAATATATTTTTAGAATTTTTAAGATACTCACCAAATAATAACAAACAAAATAAAAATTAATTACCAATTGATCGACTTTTTCAAGCGCTGTTTTAATTTCTTGTTTCTCCAAATCTTTACACACAACTCCTCGTAGTTTATTAAGTTCACTGAGGTTGTGTTGATTGACAGTTTCTAATTCGCGCTGACATTTCTTAATCTCTTGCAAGATTTCGTCTTCGTGCGAAATTGATGTGGAAAAATCATCAACGTCAAATTTACGTAGTCGACGCTCCAAGCATAAACCATTGCGGATGCCGTGTACGCCTTTAATGTAATCAGCAGATTTGAATTTTTCTAAAACCGTAGTGAAAAGCAACGATGCCATGGCTTTTTCTTCCAAAAGACTATCAGTAAGCATACACCCGTTGGATTGCTCTTCTTGTATACCGTGTTCCGACCATTCAGTGGCATAATGTTCCCCCAGAGCAGGAATTTTCGTGTCAATTTCTTGTGAACATTCTTTAATAAGATCATCAAGAAACTACTCCCAAAAAAACAATCATATGATTAAAACTTTGCAATCAATTAAAGCAGAGTACTTACAACTAAATTATCCTTTGTAACATCTTGACAATACGCATCCACTGAAAGCCAAAACCTATCAGATGTGTCATGCTTTGGAATGGGCGGCATTTGCTCCACTGGAGAATCCACAGTCGAATTATTCATACTTGTATCAGGCAGGCATGGTTTTACTTTCAAATAACGTAAAATATTACGCGCATTTTTATGCCGCGGTTTTTCTTCAACTTTTCTTTTTCTCACTGATGAAGGCTTTAAATAAAATACAATACAATAACAACTTATTCATAATTTTCTATAATGGAAAAATATACCTTTTCATGTGACTTCCCTCTGCGATCCTTTTTCTCTTCAACTTTGTCAATTGATTCAACATCAGACATTAAAGCTCTCTGTCGAACTGCACATGTTGACAATAAATGTTCAAGTTCCTGTTGTAATTGATCCAAATCAGCCATCACCACACCATCTGTAGGCTGTCTGGACAAAACTAAACACAAAAGTGAATAAAGTACAAAATTCACATCATTCAAATTCACAAAAGCAAAAACTTACTGGAATTAAACTTTGGTAATGTTTCTGGCATATCTGCTTGTTGCACAACTAGAAATTGCATGTTAACAGGTCCACTTCCTGGTGAGTCTCCTTCACCCGCTTGAGCTTGTGACAATTTTGAAGAAAGATCTTCCATTTTCTTTAAAACATTTCGAATTAATGAGTTTTTTGTTGCGCCAGACGGTCGTTTTGAGTTCTCCATTTATTCTACATAATAACATTTATTGAACTTTTTCAAATTTTACTTTATAATTTCAAATATTCAAATTAATTTGACGTTCAAGTGTTTTGGATTTGAGAGAAATGGACCAATCAAGTTATGTGGACAATAACGCGGGTTTGTACTAGTAGAGGTGGGACTAGTTTTAGGGACTGACTGTATTATAACCTCACAAAATACGAGTACTTACCTTGGTCAAAACCAGCCAAAACTTTTGATTCTATCGAGTAATCTTATTACCTCAATAGGAAATTGTGTTGGGTTGTGTTGTTTATCACATTCTTATGAAGGGAAATTAGCAATTAAACAAACAATAATATAATATTAGAGGCTGATTTTAATTCAGTGCTGCCACACAATAATGTTAGTTGGTTTTGTTGATAGAAAATATCCCTAGGTCTGATGGCGTTGCCACAACTACAATTTGTGTTTGTTTTAATCAAGTTAGTTTAGATAAGGTTTTGTTTATAATAAATATAAATATTTTTGTTGTTATTATGCGTTTCTAGGTTTAAGATTTAGTTTAATTGTATGGGGTCTTAAAATGAATTTTATGTATGTTTGGTTGCCTATGTTATGCGTACAAGTAATTTAAATTTAAATTATTGATTAAATGTTTGAGACTGGGAATTCGGAAATTTAGCTGGTTTCTATATTAGTACATATATTGGGGTGGGATTTTAGGCTAAAACAATGTTTTTTCGGTGGCTATTTGAAATGTGTTAGGTTTTGGCTTTGATTTGGTGTTTTCTGTCAGTTTTAGCGATACTTTCACGCAGATTTTATTTTTACTCGTAGCCACTCGTAGCGCTTGTGGCTGTAAATGCTATGACAAGTAATCCGGTCTAATCATAGCCCAAAAATTGTCTTGAAAGTGAGTCTCTGCGAGAATCAAAACGGATTTAACGCCTACGTACAGCGTGGTACAGTGCGACAACGAATTTAGCCCTGAATTTTTTACATTCCCGCGCATTACCATGGGAAAATTCCACACTTCAGCCGCAGCTGTCATACAATTTTCGCGCAATTAATCTGTCACGACGAAAGATAAGCGATCGTTACGTTACGTGACGGTTATCGTAAACGAATTAATTATGATTATTACGTAATGAGGCGTGCCGTATTTTCGGCGAATTTTCATTCTATTCTCGATTTGCGTACACGCCGGAAGCGCATTGAGTGAGTAAATTAAATGAGTCTGCGCCTAGAGTAAATAACGAAACTTTGAGTGAGGACTGCGGTAGTGAGGTGGGTGCGTGAGTCATCTGCAACACTCATTTCCATCGATGATGCATGAACCGCGAGGAATTCACGATGCCAAAGATTCCGGCGTTGAATGCGACATAAAGTGGCGCGACGCGCTGATGCATCGCGCCGGTTTCTAGGGGATTTGTCGGCGTAGGTTGACAGCACTGCAGTGTCTGTCCTGGTCTGTCCCTTTTGTTGGCGCTGCGCAGACGAACGCTGCCGCGGTGCATCTCTCTCACACAGCACCAGTTCGAGTTCAAGTCGCGTCGTGATTAGAAGCCGGCAGAGTGTGCTCCGTGTCTGTCAACCGCCTACCTGCGAGCGATTCTCGCTTTTTTCACTAAACGTGAGTGTAACTTAGCATTTATTTAATTAACACGCATCGTCCGCATGTTGTACTTATTAACGCCGTTATTGCAATCTTCCGCAATGGTCCTGGCAGCGTGTTTCGATAACTTTCGGCATGTGATGGCGTCGGGTATCCGATCGGCGCGAGCGCCGCCATTTTGTCGTTGCCCTTGCGGTTAGTCGCGTGAACCCCACATTGATCCGCACCATCACGGCTGTAGTCGTGTTCTAGTCGCTGCCGCATGTGTTAGTAGTGATCCGCCGTACGCTCCGCTCTACTCATTTTTCCATTTTAATCGTAAGTAAATCGGCTACATTGTGTAACAAAAGTGGGAATGCAGTTCATCTTGCTGGTGCCGCATTCCTGGAGAAATTTTCGGGACAAGTCGTGCCGGGCGTGTGATAAACCTGCGGCATGCTCGATGAGATAGGCCAGAGTACGATTGACCTTCAATATGAATTCAATGCGCGCTATACTACGTCGGCACGGGATACGCGTAGCAATCGGATCGATTTTTGCGTGCTCTGCGTCTAATTGCGACGACGCCTTGTAAGACGTCGCGTCGAGTGTCGTTGACGTAAGTCGGCGGTCGGTAGTCAAATAGGCTAAGTTTTCTCAAATTCCTGCGGGGCTGCCGCGCGTGTTGTCGGCTATTGCTACGCTACTTATAGGCTAGGTAAGGTACGACATCGGCGATGTGAGGCGCCTGTCGTAAGCCGCATGCCAACCGTCATGTCGGCGATATCGATTCACGCTTGTCGGCATGGGCGAAATTGCGTGGAAACAAATCACGACGTCGCCGCCAATTTTACTACGCATTTTGTCGGAAAGGTGTGGCTGACGGCGCGCGGACGCCATGTTGTCGGTCCTGTTCTCTCTCGTACGCTGCGGCCCACACGTTTTCAAACGCCGCGCGGCGACGCGCGTTAGCTGCCCGCGAGAGCGCCCGGCGGCGGCGGGTGTTATCAATAGGAGGGGTGGCCGCCGTGCATTCGCGTCTCGCTCTCCTGGAGGACATCCCTGGTCTATTTATAGTCCGCGTGGCGCTCAGGGTTTCCGATTGCTAGTCCTAACGACGGGCCTCGTTCGATCACAGTCCTTCATCGATTCCTCAATCGAATCACTTTCAATCAGTCTGATCGCGACACCACTCGACTCCTCACTGTCACACGCGTCTATCTGCTCTTGAAACGCGAGCTTGTGTACGTACGCTAATTAATGCGCACTTTCTTTTTGCGTTTTTTTTTCTCCACTTTCTCACAATCAACCTGTGTTTGTGGATTTACAGGATAGAAATATAAATCAAAATGTCAGTCGACAAGGACGAACTGGTGCAAAGGGCCAAGTTGGCCGAACAGGCGGAGAGGTACGACGACATGGCATCCGCCATGAAGTCCGTCACTGAAACCGGCGTGGAGCTCAGCAACGAGGAGCGCAACCTGCTGTCCGTGGCGTACAAGAACGTCGTGGGCGCGAGGCGGTCGTCCTGGCGGGTTATTTCATCTATCGAACAAAAGACTGAGGGATCAGAACGTAAACAACAGATGGCCAAAGAGTACCGGGAAAAAGTAGAAAAGGAATTACGGGAAATTTGCTACGATGTCTTGGTAAGCCTTACTTTAAATTAATATTATTTGAATGATTCCGCACTCACATGATGCATTACAAACTTTCGTTCTTCTGAGAAAAATGAAGCCACTTTATTATTTACTGATAAAACAACACATAATTTATTTATGTGTCATTATGATAACACAGTCAGGAACTAACACACCTAATGTGTGTTTTCAGGGTCTCCTGGACAAATACCTCATTCCGAAAGCGAGTAATGCCGAATCTAAAGTATTCTACCTTAAAATGAAAGGCGATTACTACAGATATCTCGCCGAAGTCGCCACAGGAGACACCAGAAATAGTAAGTTTCTAACAAAAAAGGTCATCACGATCGATTTCAGCTGATTTTCACCATGACATTGAACCGTGTTCACATTTACTCTTTCAATTAGCGGTTGGATATTGAGTCCAGTGGGTAACTTGTTTGATTTGCAGCTGTAGTGGATGACTCACAGAAGGCATACCAGGACGCGTTTGAGATCTCAAAGGCCAAGATGACACCGACGCATCCAATCCGATTGGGACTCGCCCTCAACTTCTCCGTATTCTACTACGAGATCCTAAACTCACCCGATAAGGCTTGCCAGCTAGCCAAGCAGGTCATTATTTTAGCTCACTCTTATCCCACACCTTCCCCATCACCATTACAGGTGCCGTGCGGATTTACATGTGAGCCGGGAATCTGAAATCGCGTCGTCGTCGATAAACACATGACTTATGTGCTTTTTGATTGATTTAATTTTATTTGTTGATGTATTCTTATATTTCACCACCACTTGTGTTGATTGTCTCGGCTAAGCGTTCTTTGCATTGTCTGTGTAGCTGTGGTAGACGACTCGCAAAAGGCGTATCAGGAAGCGTTCGATATCGCAAAGTCGAAAATGCAGAGCACCCATCCAATTCGGCTAGGACTCGCCCTAAATTTCTCCGTTTTCTATTACGAAATCATAAACTCACCGGCGCGTGCCTGTCACCTCGCCAAGCAGGTTTCTAAGCAATTTTATATTCATACTTTGAATGGCGTGCCGCTAACCACATGTAAACTCTGCGTGGTAACTACTAACTGCATTCACAGAAAAAAAATCAAAAACAACCACCACCTTAAAAATGACCCTTTGTTGACAATCCCAGTGTTGTAGCACTAACAAGTTTTTTGGCCCGTATGTTCCTATCTAGTTTATTGTGTGAAGTTGCAACATTATTGTTTGTTCTGTGCAGGCATTTGATGATGCAATAGCAGAACTCGATACCCTGAATGAGGATTCATACAAAGACAGTACGCTTATCATGCAGCTGCTCAGAGACAACCTTACACTCTGGACCAGCGACACACAGGTATAAGTTGTTGTTTGTTTCTCGTGTAAACTTTCTGTAACACGTGTTTTTTGCTTTCTTTTGTTGAATATATAGGGTGATGCAGATGAAACTCAGGAGGCGGGAGAGAATTGAAGTGGTGACGTCCGATGATTTTAAAAATTAATCGTTAATAATGAAAATTTCATGTAAGTTAACGTATTCGGTGGAACTTGGTTGTGAAGTTTCAACCAACACAATGGAAACTTTTTGATATTTAAGTAACAATGTTTTTAGTGAAATATGTAAAATGTTAATTTATGTTTCACTTCACACAACAAGTAACGAAATACGTTTTTTGCTCTGACTTGTAATGCCCCGTAAAACATAATGGAAAAACAAAAAGAAAGAAAGCAGCTGTCGATTATTGACTGAACGTTGTGTGATTGGAGTCAAATTCAAGACAAACAAAATTTCCACAGAAACAAAACGCTAAAACATACAAAAAATCCAGTCCTATCGTGTGGGGTGATGCCGCCTCCAGGATGACATTTCGTTTTTGCCGTACTCGGGACCGTTGTTCATCTTTAATCTTATCGTATTCTTTGGATCGATCCCCTCGAGTCCGGTTTCTCGTCTCTTTATATATATTTTGTTTTCTTCTGTATAACGCACGCTATATAATTTATTTTGATTTACCTTTTTTCAGTTTACTCTTACGTTCTAACTTGTTAAACTATTAAAATGATTTAACACTGTTTTTTTAATTTTGATATTGTGGTCCATTTGTTGGTTCCTCCCATCAAGATTTTGTTGGAAGCGTCGAAAAGATATCTGAAGAAGTTTCACACATTCATATCCCCCCATTATTCGATTATGAATCATTCAAAAATCTCGTACGAAGTAAAAGCAAAAGCAGCCTATATTACCTTAGTCCACTCCACTTAATTTGCACTCTGCTGCGAGGGTGTAATTCGCGCCCTTTTATTCAAAATCAACTTGCCCCCCCCCGTTTTTGAACGAAACCGACAAAACCCTCAAACTCGTCTTGTTTACCGTCTCAAATCAAAGAAATGAAAAAACACTCACTTTGGATGTGCTATATATAAATGTATGAATATGTATTAAATAAACTGCTATCAGCTCTATTTGTTTTCTGTTGTATCTGCGAATTGTATATTTGTCAGATATCAGAAATAAATTTTTAAAAATCATCAATTTATTTGAACATTTTGTTCATTGACCTTTTCTATCCATACCAAATCCTTAGTTTTGACTATTGTACATAAAATTAGTGTGTACATGAATCAACTTAAGTATCTTAACCAAATTGTAGGCTAGTACTCTCAAGATGGCGCTGCACTGTCTTGGGAATAGCGTGTTTATTTTGAAATTATGTTATGGAAAAATGCCCGTATCTCCTCACCATATCATCCAATATTCACGTTCTAATTTTTAAATTACAGTTAAAGAGTTGCTCTTTAATGTATTGCAAATTTAATGCACAAAACATCCCTCTACTATTTTCTTTTGGGCCTCAAAGTAGGTTTTTTTTTAAAATTATGTTACGGAAAATTGCTTGTTCTCATCATATTATCCAATATTTGATTTCTAATTTATCAATGTAGTGTTCAATTATTATAGTAGTAACTTGTACAATCAGTTCTCTTTAGTTTAAAAGTAGAGTGGCATAACCTCGGAAATAAACATAACCTTACTTTGACACTACCCAAATTATAATACTAGATTAATTAATTTTTGATTTAATTACTGCACCTTGCTTTCCAAAAAAATTGTCTCGCAGTCCCGCATGTTATTAGCAACATTTTGTAAATAGTGTAGAAAATAGTATCGAAGCGCAGGCCGCGGTGCGATCTAATTATAAGTCAGTCGGTCAGTGGTCGGCATACCGGACGGGCTAAGCATGTGAAAGCGTCGCGACGCTGTGTAACGAAACGAGTGCCATGCACATTACGATCACCACAACGTGCAAATGGATTTTTGCCTACCTCTTCGTCCTCGGACTTTACTCCCATCCAGCAGAGTCTTCAGAACAGGGTTTAGCGTAAGCTTCTTCAAGTAGACTTAAGTGAAATAATTAAAATATATTTGGCCTTCATGTATTGATTTAGTATTGCAAAATGGGCGGAAAAACTAAGCAGAGAACTTTACGACTTAGGAAACACGATTACCAATCGAACAGCAATGGCGAAGGTAATCAATTAGCAACGATTGAGAAAAAAAATTATTCAGAAATTTAATGATAACGTGGTGGTTTACAGAGATACAGGACACATAACGCTCGCGTGGCTGTACGAAGTCCTAATGCGTTGCTAGTTGAAATTCGGGAAAACATTGAACGTATGGTTGATCGTAAAATCGACGCTGTCAGGGTAAATTTGAAATTTTTGCAGTGTTTCTAACCTTTAAAACTTAGTCTCTAACTAAACTAACATAACCTCAATTGCTGATTGTGCAACATAACCTCAAACTGTTATAGTGCATACAACAAGTAGCAGAAAATGAAGCAGAACTTTTTGATTATGATTCCAACAACACCGAGTACTACTACTACAACTCAAAGTACTCGAAAGTCAAGGACGAGCCTTCACATTTATTAAAAATACCAGAAGCACTTAAAGTTAACCAATATATGTATCTACCAATGATTTTAAACAACGACACCCATTTTTACAATATTCCTGTCAACACAACGCACAGTTCGCTTCATGTACCTATAAATATTTACGACAGGCGTAAGTAAAACTGCAACTTAACCTCAAAAAACAAAACAAAAAGTTACAAATTTGATTAAATTATTATCTAGATAAACGTCCACAACATTATATAGAATGGTCCGAGGCTTTAGACAACGTTTTTATACAAAACTACAAATCTGATCCATCATTATCCTGGCAATACTTTGGTAGCGTATCGGGAGTTATGCGCCATTACCCTGGTAAGTACATAACCTCAACTAACTATAAGTTAACCTTAAAGCTGAAAACATTCAAATAGCGATGAGATGGACAACGAAAGAAGACGAAATTGATTTATTTGATTGCCGCGTTCGTACTTGGTTTATTGAAGCAGCGACTTGCACCAAAGATGTTATTATCCTTGTGGATTCTTCGGGATCAATGGAAGGAATGCGTAAACACATTGCTACATTAACAATTTCAAGTATTTTGGATACGTTTTCAAATAATGACTATATTAACGTGATGAATTATTCGATTGGAACGAATTATACTGTTCCATGTTTTGATGATATGTTGGTACAAGCTACCAAAGAAAATATCAACACGTTTAAAAGAGCTGTACATAATCTAATACCGGAGAAGAAATCAAATTCATCGATTGCACTTGAACACGCGTTTTCTTTGTTGGAAAAAGTAAGGTTTTTAGGTTAATTTTTTAGGTTAAGTTTGGTTATGTTTGGTTTTATTTTTAGTACAGAACAGTTGAACGCTGTGGTGAGAATTTAGATTGTAACCAAATGATTATGCTAGTAACAGATGGCATTGCTGGCAATTTAAGTACAGTGTTTGATATGTATAATCGAGTTAATGGGACGAACGGCGTTAATATTCCTGTGAGGGTGTTCACATACCTTATAGGCGTTGAGGTACTAAATGTGAATGAAATTATGTGGGCTGCGTGTAAAAATCGAGGTATAACCTGACCACATAACCTTATTTTCGTATAATTAACCTAAAATAAATATTATAGGTTATTATTCACATGTTGAATCTTTAGAGGAAGTAACCGGATCGGTGTTTAAATATATACCGGTTATAGCAAGACCTTTGGTGTTACAAGACGTGGTACATCCGGTTTCTTGGACGCACGCTTACGCTGACACCACTTATGATGACGAAAACGATAATGTGTTTAACGAACCGTATCGTCTTCTAACGTCAGTTGCTGTTCCTGCGTTTGATAAAAAAATCAACAAAGAAAACGACACGATGACCGCTGAACTTTTAGGTGTCGCTGCAACTGACGTACCGATTGATGAAATCCGGAAACTCACAATGCCGTACAAAATCGGCGTTATGGGTTATGCCTTCATTGTTAGCAACAATGGATATATCTTAATGCATCCTAGTTTTAGGCCTGTGTTTAATAAAACGGTGTTGAAAGAGAATTACAATAGCGTTGACATTTTGGAAGTCGAACAACACGATATTAATTTACCAGCGCGAAAAATTGATCCGAATTCAACAGTTTATCGACTTCGACAGGAATTGGTCGATGGGAACAGTGGATCCTTCCATGATGTTACTTTAAAGTATCATTATGATAATATTCGGAGGATTACAAGGCAGAGTTATGATTATTACTATGCACCGATTGAAGGGACGCCATTTTCTTTAGGTTTGGCCATGCCGGATAGTTATGGTAACTTGACGCTGGTGGTTAAGGATGAAGTTAAACGAGCTGCGCATATTGGGAAGAATGTAACTGTGTTTTTGAAGGAGATCTTTAACGGATCTAATTGGAGAGTTCATCCCAAATGGTTTGGTTTTTTGGAGGTTATGTGAGGTTATGTAAGGTTTTGTGATTTACGGTGTTGTTTTAGGGTTTATTGCAAATACCATTATCTGGAAGGACATGAGTTTGAAACACCGGAACAGGAATTGTTACATTTCGTTGATCGTATTAATGGCAGCTCGTTTTTGGAACATAGGCAACACATTGCACAAAATCAACATTGGGATGATCAAAATAAAATTTTTGTTGAAGATAACGACGATAGTATGGTTCATTACTTAATTTTTTATAACTTTATCAACATAACTTAACTTAACTTAACCTAATTTCAATATATATTAATCTAACCCTAATTTTAGTTGAGTGTGGTCGTATTACACTTGGAGAAGATGATTATTATTGTGACGAAGACTTAATGAGACGTTTAATTTTTGATGCAAAGATTACAATGAATGATTACGACGATAAATGGAATTTTGTAACGAAACGTGATGAAATTCTATTTAAACGTTACAACGCCACCTTGCGGTTTGTAGCGACGAGAAGTGGGTTGACACGTTGGGAGTATATTTTCGGTGAAGAAGAAAACAACACAAAAACGTACGTTTTTCATGATCTTACAAAACTTAACTTCACTTAACCTTATTCTCGTACAATGTTAACCTAACATGTAACCTAACGTTTTGGTTATAAGTGAATTTGGCGATTGGCATTCGCGAGCAATTGATGAAACATGGTACAAAAGTGCTGTACTACAAAACCAACACGACGATAACTCTTCAGTGTTTTCCGTACCTTTTGAAGTCGGTGACCAACCAGACGTACAAGTCACGTCAAGCACCGCCATCTTTTATCAAGACGGCATAAATAAAATCCCAGCATCGGTTGTGGGTTTCCAATTTTCTCATAAACATTTCTATAAACGATTTTTTGAAATATCCAATGAAGTGGTAAGTTTTTCGATTCATTTATCCACAAATCATAAACTCCACAATATTTTGTTTTTGTAAAATAAACAGGAAGCAAACGCGACACCTTGCGGTGATTTATTGGACTGCTACGTTATAGACAACAGCGGTTACATTTTGATATCACCAACTTTAGATAACACCGGAAAGTTCTTCGGAGAAGTTGAAGGTGCTGTCATGCATTCAATGCTGGCTGAGAATCTCTTTGAAGAAATCGTTGTGTATGACTTTCAAGGGTTATGTTTCAACGAAACAACAAAATCAAGTGATGTTGGACGTCTTACAACGGTACTTTAAATTTCTAACCTAAAATAACCTAACATAACCTTGTTTTTGTTCATTTTCTAGCCTCTAAACATGATTCTAACCTTAATCAACGGGTTCCTCGCAAATACTCTTTTGTTTTTAATGCGTACACAATTATATCATTTATGGGATCCTAATTTTATCGCCGCTGAAGACATGTGGACAACTCCACACTCTTTTGTTGACTCAAACCAAGATGAAGAAGATGATGACGACGAAGCTACTGAAATGCCAGATGTGGAATCAACACAGGAACCACCAGAAGAAGAAAAGATTCGTACCTATTACCCGTGCGATTTGCAACGTAGCTTATTCATTATGAACCACACCAAGGTCAAGCGAGGTTACACTGGGGAAGTACCCAGAACTCACTCACGGCCGTTTTATATCAAACACGTGCGCAATACGAATCTAATAATCGTGGCTGTTAATGTTAGTCATACACAACGCGATATCAATTACACTACTGATCCATCCTTTGTTGAATACCCCGTGGGGGTTGATCATCCCTGTCAAAAAATTGATTTGACCACATTACCACGACGAGGCCTACCGGAATGTTTCAATCAACATCCTGATGTAAGTAAATCAACAATTTTTGAGGTTACATTTGTTTTTATTTGTAAAATTATAAAATTTATAAAAAAAATTTGGTATTGCAGGAAGCATACATTGATATATGTGGAGAATCAAGCAAGAACTATGCGAATAGTTTAATGTTTATGACAGGCTTATTAATATTTTTTGTGATGGCGTAAGAGGTTAGAAATTTTCGGAGAAATGTTCAAAAATACCGCCCGCAGTTGTTTTGTTCAGTTTGTTACAGCAAGCGGCGACCTCTAGATTCAGTTTGGGATTACCACAACTGAACACGCCGAACTTATCCACCTGAAACACATTATTTGTTAGGTTATGTTAGGTTATAGTAGGTTATACTAGGTTATGTTTTGTGAATATGTACAATATGTATATGTAAACGTTTTGACTTACTTCTGAATGAAGAGAGAGTACAGTGTTGAAGAATTGTGGTATATTCGGGCGTCCAAAGTGAGTGACAGCTTGTAAATTGGTAAACATGGATTTCTTGTTGAATTTTTGGTAATGTTTTTCAAAGATATACAACATGATTGTTCGCAAATCAAATTTATCATAAAATTCCGTGATGTAAATGTGTGGATTGATCACATCATGTTGATCCCGTTCTTCAATTTCTCGTAGTAAATCAACCAACCATTCGAATTGTTTTTGTGACCTTGATACCCACAAGAAGTAAACCTTCTTCCCTCGGAACTGTTGAGAATTCGATTTGAAGACGATATCTTTCAGAATACTCGCAAATGGCGTCACGCCGATTCCAGATGCGATTAATATTGACACATCGTATTTGTTCCAATCCTGATGACCTTCACCAAATGGTCCATCGATGTAGAGTTTCGGTAAGGGTAAGTTATAAATTTGCGCGTTCGCATACAACTTTCGTATGGTATTGGTCCAAGGTCCAACTGCTCGAATGTGGACTGAAATATGATCCTGATCTGGACTTGACGATAACGTAAAGGGATGATACTCATGGGCGTTGATTGCTAAACAAGCAACGCGTATCCATTGAC
>JARJDS010026636.1:0-30661 GCA_030264155.1 Atheta pasadenae | reverse complement strand
TGTTTTTATTTGATGTAATACCGCAACTTTTCTAATTTTCTTGTCCATTTCACGGCATCGTTTTAGAGTAGCTGTGTTCCGCTCAGAGGCTTTAATATTACCCATTACGTACACTGCTGTCGGAATTACTGTGTTGTTAAATATTGCTCGTTTTTATGATGCCGAAAGTGTTGATGACATGATCTTTGTTGTCTTTTTCTATAATTTTAGATTCTATTTGTTCAAAGTTGCTACATGTATCATGATCATCTTGTTCAATTCCTAAATATTTATACGCCGCAGTTATTTTAGGAAGAAAGTCTTCTTCAGCGCCATCGGTATTGTATGCGCTTTTTTCCGAATTTTTCCGATTGTTAAAGTAAATAATGTCGAAATAAACAAAGAAAAGAAAACTTGGGTACAAAATACACTTGTATAGAGGTAAAAACGCGATTATAACGAACAAATTCATAGTTGTGATTAGATCATCTTTGAATCTGTCTCATAACTTTATTTAACTTTCTTTTAATTTTGATTGGGTTAGAAAATTTAATCTCAAATAAATAGAAAGCTCTTTTTAGTACTAATATATTCACTAAATATTTCACGAACAACAATTAACTAACTATGACAAACAAAAAACAAAAATTGTGTTTGTATTTCTAGTTTAAGTCTAATTATTCAATCAAACTTGAAGGGATGGTAATTAACACATCTTGAAATTCTGCATTCAATCATTTCAACGACAGCTGGCAATTTATAATTACAATATTCTGGAACTTTCAAGAACTATAATTACATATATTAATAATAAATCGTTGAAAACAGTATATAACTCTTGGTTTTATCCGTGACTTATTAACAATAACAGAAATTTTGTTTGTTTAACAAAAAAAAACATGGGAAATTTATTGAAGCTGTTTAAAGATCCTGAACTCCCTCTAGATTATTTTAGAATTCAGGTAGAATATTTCCAATTCTTTAATATTTAAATACATTTGTAACATTTGTTTTAAAAATTTATTTTCAGACTCCAGTTCTAAGATATCTTGGTATAGAATTGTACAAAAATGAATCAGCTTTGTACAAATGTTTTTCAGTAACATTGTTATTCAATACAATCGTCATTTATTTGGGTTTAGAAATTTATGAGTTTGTACACCTCTTACAAACGGAAAAGTTTAGTGAACCGACAATTGAAGTAGCAAATTTTGCGTTGACGCATTCAATGTGTAACTAAATTAATAAAATTAATAATAACAAAAAATTTTGCTCAGAACTAGGTTACAAATACTAAATAATTGATGCATAATAATAATTTGTAGGTGCCATCGAATCATTGCTTCTCTACATCAATCGTAAAAAGATTGGCAAAATGATGATTGCTCTACATAAGAATCCATTCGCGCCGGATTTATTCAGAGGTGGCAATGATGAAGTTCAATGGATTCGAAACACAATTACCATTTCAGAAATTGCTTATGTGGTGCTTGCGATTGTTTTGATGTTAACAATAATGTCAACATTCCTAGAGTGTTTGTTTCTTTGCCTTACAACAGCAAGAGAAGACTGGGAACTGCCTTTTGCCCCTATCTCTTTAATAAACCACCGAAACAAATGGCCGTATTTTGAAATGTTAATGGCGTATCAACTGTTTGAAATTACTGTCTTTGCTTATGCGACGCTTACCTCATACTTGTTGATGTCTGCCATTATGGCCCAAATTGGAGTTCAACTAAAAATTGTAAGCAACAGTTTAAGGTTAGTCAAATTTAAAATTTATAGATAGATTGATAGACATCTCTCAATATTAGATTGCGTTATTTTAATTTCTAGGCGTTTGAAATTTAGAGCCGAAGAACAATCTGGTAATATGTGTAATAATCCTTTGGTAGTTAACAAAAATATGGATGATTTGATGAGAAATTCTATTAATCATCATCTACGTGTGTTATATTTAGCTGAAGAAATGGAAACTTTATGCAGCTTAATGATATTATCTGTTTTTGCGTTTAGTGTTGTCCTTATGTGTTTTCTTTTATTTTTCGCTTCATTATACCCCATTGGGAGTGTTGAGTTTTATCATTTTTTATTTTATTGGGTTGGTATCGCATGCCAAGTTGCTTCTTATTGTTATTGGGGAAATATGTTGAGCGATGAAGCTGGGAACGTCGCCCAAGCTGCGGCAGAAATTGATTGGACATCATCGTCGAAAAAATTAAAAAACGCAATGCAAATGATTATGATTAGAGCACAGAAACCGCTTTATATTACAGCAGGAAAGTTTGTTCCCTTGAGTATGGAGACATTTATGATGGTAAAACTGAACTAAAATAATTCAGGTTTACAGTTTAGTTTTTATATTCTTCTTTTCAGATTATCAAAGGTTCTTTTTCGTATTATGCGGTTCTGAAGCACATGCAAGAAGAGGGTATTGATGAAAATGTTTAGAAAATGTTTTAACAGTAGTTAATAATAATAATGGTATTAGTGCTTAGCATTGGAATGACTTAAGGTAGTGATGTTAGAAATATGTTCAATAAATAATAGTCTGTTTATCTGTTTACCAATAGGCCATGTTATTTGAGATCATTGCTTTGTAGTTTTTGGTCAAGAGCACGATAAAAATTGTAAGTTGCACCAATCTGTATATCACGATATCGTAAATAATACCTGGAATCAAAAGACCCATGCTAATGGTAAATATAGAACATAATAAAGGATCAGGTTTTATATGAAGAATGAATGCTTTTGCCACGGTCAATTGTATGTGAAATGCTCCCGAAAAATTAGTTTGTAATATACCTGTGTCAAGCTGTAGACTCGATCTATCCGAACGTATAAATCCCTCGAATTTTCTTATGAAGAACTGTAAAAATTGCTGAACTGACACTTTAGATTCGTTAAACAGTTTGGTTTGAGAGCGCGAGAGAAAATAACAGAAAGATATGAGGAAGTTGAAAAGGTTAAAAACGTTGAGTTAAAGATAGGGTGAGACATTGGCAAATAGGAAGCGGGCGTGATGAGTATTACCATATATGGTCATATCGCTGGGGCTACAACACATGCATCGCGTAGGCCACCTGCAATTTCGGGCTCGTCAGAATTAGGGTGACGAGGTGACGTATAAGAAAAGACCCAAACAAAATCAGTAACGTACACTAAAGACAAAAATTAAGATTGGGATCTAGTCACGTACACCACACAGAATATCAAAATATTTAACATTTAGGTGGGCGACTCAGTTGCAGGGTGGAATGATGTGTTGGGCCTAATTGAAAACATGTATGAACAAAGGTTCTTACTATATCGCCAATAAACCAAATATGAAAATGCCAAAAGCAGCGTTTTTCAATCTTTCAGATGTTCCTTCAAGAAGCGATAGAGGATTCTGATGCCCAGTAAAATTAATTTTACCCCAACTTAGGATTACTTGTTATACATGGCTTATTAAACCACAATTGAACTTAGATTTAAACAAAAACATGCTTTTGTTTTTGATTAGTATATGAATGTTTAATCATTAGTCTAGAGTCCACTTTGAAAGAAAACCCACAACAAGGTCGAATGTCAATTCGGACACAAGAATAGAGAATGTATCGCAAGCACGTACTAAGTACCGTGCTTACCTCTTGCAGACACAGCGAATAAACGTGTATAATAATGAATAAAAGCGCCAGCCGTGGCTAGTAGTCGTTCGACGAGAAGACCAACAGCGACACGCAGCGCGACGCCCGTGACTGCAACATCTTTCACCGATCTTCAAAACGCATAGGCGGCGCAGCCATGACTCGCTTCTTCAAAACTGCCGTGTGCATCTGCACAATTGCACTTATCATTGGTAACTAACATCAAAATATTTAACACCAAATTGAATATATTATATACAAACTTATTATATTGTTAGAATGTTTTTCTTGAAATAAAAAAAGTTGCACAAGCAAGATGGTGGACATGTTTTGTTGCATGATTGAGTAAAGTGCGTTGAAATGTCAATAGGTGCAGCGCAATCGGCTGGTAATAATCGTAGAAAGCAGCAAGAGAAGCCAGAAAAACAAGAGACTGAAGCTGATGCTCTGAATGGAGCTAGTGATCAGTGTCCGGAGCCCTACGGCTTTTTCGCTGATGCGGAACAATGCGACAAGTACTACGAGTGCAAAGACGGCGCCATTACGGAAAAGCTTTGTCCTGACGGCATGGTGTTCAACGACTACAGCTCCGAGTATGAAAAGTGCGACTTGCCGTTCAATATTGATTGTACAAGTAGACCAAAACTCCGTAAGTTTTTGTTTTGAGTCAAAGAAAAGAAAAGCAGAGTTATTCAAGAAGAACAAGCTTTGCCTTTTAAACAACTTCACTGACTTAATCTATACATAAAATTAGCTTTCTCTTTGGCGTTCTTTTGACGACTACACTCTACGTAATTGTTAATTGCGTCATTTGCATTTATAATTTTTAACATAACCTAACTTATAATCTATCATATGTGTTTATTTAGAGACCCCCGATCCATCTCAGCACTGTCCACGAAAACATGGATACTTTGCTCATGAAGAGAAAAACATCTGCGATAAATTCTACTATTGTGTTGATGGAAAATTCAACATGATCACGTGTCCCAATGGACTCGTTTACAACGACAAGGTTGGCATCTGTTCCTGGCCCGACGAGGCCAAGAAGAAAGGATGCTCATCCGAAGGTAAACTACACCAATAAACTTGAACTAGATTTGCCACAACCGCAACCACAATATATAGTAACTTATCAATAGTTGCAAATTCTTACAAGAGTTTAGCAATTTATTAAATTAATAACATTGGATTTGTTTGTGAATTTATAGAAGTGTTCCAATTCGAATGTCCTAAAGTTAATGAGATGGTAGGAGCCACTCATCCACGGTACTCTGACCCAGACGACTGTCAATATTTTTACGTGTGCATCAATGGTCTTACTCCAAGAAGGAATGGTTGTAAGTTAGGTCAAGTGTTTGATGACGTAAAGAAGACTTGTGATTGGGCGAGAAAGGTTCCAGAATGGTAGTTATTTCATTATTTGCTTACTAAATCTTAATAGTTAAGTGGTTTAGGCACTGTTTAAATTTATATTGATGTATGTTGAAGCGCTGACTGGTACAAGGGTCAATTGACTGATGAGCAATTAGCAGCTTTGGAAAATCCACCAACACGTAAACCTAAACCTGTTGCGTCGGGCACGTCCAGAAGAAGGCCTCAGAAGACACCCGTTGCACGCAAAGAAGATGATGAATAAATTAGTTTACTTAAGTTAGTGTTTACTTTTTGTTTTTACTAAAAAAACTGTCTGTTACAAAAAAATTATATTGAATACTGACTATAAACAATGTCAATCAGTTTATTGATTGATAAGAAGAATAAAAAAAGTGAAAATTAAAAATAATGATAAGTTTTATTAACAACATTTTCTTCTTGCACCTCATATTTAAAATTTTGGTAGATTGTAAGTAAGGTTAGAATTGGTTTGAAGGTTTACTATAAAATCGATTTTATGTTTGCTCATTTACAATTGTAACTTAAGTTCTTGGGAATTTGTTAATTTATTAATAAAAACAAAACAGAACAATATTTCGAACTAGAAAGTCAACCACGTCATAAAACAACTTGTGAAAATTACCTCGATTCTATGAAATCAGAATGCTAATGGTTTCCAGAATCAAACGCGAAACGAATACGGTAATCGAATGTCACGTAATATAATATATTTATTGCTAAAATTGAAGAGCAAAGCGGAAAAAAAGTTAGCAACTTACAAGGTGAAATTCTAACGTACCACTCCTGCTCGACTAATTTACATTTTTATGTGCATAAGCGGCTTGATAATCACTATCGCTCACTATTGCCATAATCAAGCCAGAACTAACCAAAAAAAACATACAAGACATAAAATTGTTGCATAATTCAATCAATTTCGAACTTAAAACCAGCTTCAGCAGCCGACAAATATTCATTGAGAATTGGCTATATTTAAACAGAGACGGATTTACTTGTAACTATAAATCACTATGACGTATTATGACGTTTTCAAACAGTCCCTATTTTAGGTTATGTTTGTAAACTTAGAAAATCTTGTTCATTTTATTGGGGATTGCTCTATATATGTTGAGATAATTAATTGACTCCGGCGCTGGCCGAAAACGTCAATAACAAGAATAACAACAATACCAATAGGTGAAGCGGTGAGTGTGCAAGATGGACGGATCGATGGTTGCCCGGTATGCTCAGCTCTGTAGACTGGGCGCGCGCGTAAAACTTTCACTCACCGCGACGCTAGACGCCGATATATTCTCGTGAAAGTAATGCCCGAAACGTCTGCGCTCGAAATGAACACACGTCAAATTGAAGCAAAAGAATAATGAACACAATGAACACGCTTGAACACGAATATGTAATAATGTATATAATATGTAAAGCGATACCACTAATAATCTTACACAATACGAGCGGAAAAGGGCAAAGAAGTTCAACGAATTGGAAGTCGATGGATACCAATGTGTACACGCAAAGAGAATCTCGGCGCTCAAATGCGTTTATAGCATTTAACTGCATTTCATAAGCGAGGAGCGTGTTTAAAAACGCCGCAAAGTAAATGTTAAATAAATGACTTGAGTGGAGTTTTATTTCAAATGTCGTTAACATTCCTCGGACGTGCGATGCGTTGCAGGTTTTTGTGCATCGAGAAAGCCAATAAGAACTTTATTGAACATTTTTTTTATTTTTTACAAGAAATTACAGCAAAATTTTAGGAAAAATCTATATTTAAGATTTAAGAGAACAAATTCAAAACTTTATTAATGCAAATGAAGCTTAGACGTTCATCAAACTTAAATAAAATGGTGATTTATGGACGAATTTGAGTGTTTCATAAATATTAATATGGTTTATCATGGTCACACTCTTGATAATCCTTCAAATGCATTTCCTAAACTTTTATTGATGTAGAGGTTTTCTAGTTGTATCTAGTTTATTTTTAAATTGTTTATATTGTCAGGTAAATGTCGTTGCAAAGTAAATTGTTAGAAATCATTCTTGATTTTTTGTTGTTTGTTAGTTAATTGTTATTTTATTGATGTTTATTAGTTGATTATGATTGTATTTGTATTTCTAGGTTAAGTATTCTATATTTTAATTGTAAAATCATATTTTTTTAACTTATAATCATAAAATTTAATGTTAGTATAGATAAACCACAAAATATTTGTTGCAATAAAACGACAGTCAACGCAAAAACTAATGCATCGCAAGTAATAATCGAACTGATGGTGAAAGACATTCATTTCAATGGCATGTGAGCTCCATTAAAGTGCTTGCAGGAATAAGTGATAGTTGTCGATGGGACCTTGTGGACCTTGAATTGAATGAACTTTTAATCGCCGTCGAAATGCACTCGCCACGCAGAAACGTCATTATAATTTTTATCAAAACTATATTTAGAATGGAAAAACCACATCAAGAAATAAAAGTTTAATGGAAAATAAATTCTTGCAAAAAATTAGAAAATGTGTTTTATGGGTGTACGGATTAATTTTATGTACATTTTTTGCGTAGGATTGAGATGCAATGTACGTAGTGTACGTAGATTGTGATGAAACAATTCATTTCGCACAAAGCTCTCGCTAATTATGCTGATTAACGATTGCATCGCACATCGGTTTTGCTGCGACTGTTGCGAGAGACAAATGGCTGTGTCTTCGTCGCCCCTGATCGTGCTGCGTGTCTCTTCACGCGCTCGCACACCGCTGCTGGGCGAAGGAATAACACCTACTTCTCCGCCCAACGTTAGCGCATGCACGCGTTCTACCGCCGCCGCTGATTATTATATAAATATATCCGAAAGCCGATATCAGTATACTTCAGTCAGCGACTCACCGTCCGGCCTATCACGTCGCAATTAAACACGCATTGTGCCACTCACTGGACTTACAAAAAAGTTTAAACAAACTCACTAAAACACTTCTAACATGAAGGTATTTTGTGGTTTGGCTGTTTTGGCCATGGTTGCTGTTGGTACACGTAAGTAACTTTATTAGTTTGTATTCAAATTTTAAAAATCATAAAATTTGCAAATTTAAACTTGGAATTCAGTCAAACTCAAACTCATTTTTCGAAATATCTTTTAGACGGTCAAAATTTCAAATGTCCACCAAAAGACGGGCAATACGAGGATTCTCGTCAGTGTGATAAGTTTTATCAGTGCGTCGATGGTGTTGCCACTGAGAAGCTTTGTCCTGATGGTCTTGTGTTCGATCAATTGATCAGAAAGATCAACAAATGCGACCAACCCTTCAATGTCGATTGTGGTGACAGGACTGAATTACGTAAGTTAACCATTTAAAATATTCTTAAACTAAAATTAACAAGATGTTTGTATATTTTAGAGCCCCCAGTTGGTAACCGTCTCTGCCCCCGCCAAAACGGGTTCTTCGCCCATCCAGAACCACAAGTCTGCAACATCTTCTACAACTGCATCGGTGGTGAAGCTACTGAAATCAAATGCACGAATGGTCTTCATTTCGATGAATATTCAGGAACTTGCGTTTGGCCATCCTCCGCTGGTCGCCAAGGTTGCGATGACAGCAAGGTGAACAAGTTGAAGGACGGTTTTGAATGCCCCAAGGTCGAACAGACTGACGCTAACGGTCAATTGGTCGTGCACCCCAAATTTGCCCACCCCAGCGATTGCCAACGCTTCTACGTCTGCCTCAACGGTATGGAACCTAGGGATTTGGGATGTCAAGTTGGTGAGGTTTACAACGAAGATACCCAACGTTGTGATGCACCCGAAAACGTTCCCGGATGGTGAGTGTTAAGGATTAAATGTTTTAAAAGTTTGTTAATGGTAAATGTTTGGTTAACAGTGAGGACTGGTACAAGGACGAACCAGCTGCCAAACCAGGCAAGAAACAATAAGTGGATATCAATAAATGGGTTATCATAGCGAATGATATGACGACGAGACACGGCTTGGTCGGTGTGCGGTTTGATCAAGGGAAAGCGTTTTAGCTTTCACTCGATCCAACTTGCCCGACCACGACGAGAAGAAATTCAATTTCAATACGTTCCGTTGTTACACAACAACGCGCAACGACAACTCAAACAACTACAACTCAACAAGACGCCAATACTCAATTTTTATACTCTTGTAATCTAAGACTTCTATTATAATTAGTTAGTGATAATAATTTGTAATGTTAATTGATTAGGAAATAAAATATAAAACCAAATTCGTACTATTGCAATTGCACAACCAGCATTCACACACAACTAAACAACTAAAATATATATCCAAGGAAATTATCACAAAAAGAGAAAGATTTATATTTTTATTAATAACATGTTTATTTACACTAAAAGGCGAGACTTAAACAAGTTACAAACTTGTTTATGTGATGAAGTATTGAAGGAAGGATATGAAACACGAGACCACAACAAATGTGACGCAATCGTATCGTTTTCCCATTTGTCTCACAATCTCGCAATCGCTTCCAAATTCGATTCCTGTTCCTATTTGATTCACGCCGCCATCGCCACATCACCACAGTGAAAGTTTACAACTTGACTTAATTAATTCAATCACCAACGAACGCGAGATAAACATAATTAAAATAGGCAAATGTACTACAAATTTATTGGAAACGTTGAAACTGCTGAAATCTTGTTCGTTTTTTTCACGTTTTGATCACAACTTCTTATACATAATTCATTAGAGTAAGATGTTTTTAAGAATCGACTGATGTAGATTTTGATTCATCTGAAAATTTAAAACATGACATGAATAAATTAAATGTTATGTTAATTTATGTTAATCGCGCAAAACATGTGCCTACTTAAGCAAAAAATGCACCAGAAAAAATCAACGATTGCATCGTTTTGGCAGGTAAGCAAAAGAGCAAGGTTATTATGAATCACTAGTGGTTTAAGAATTAAATTAACATCATTTTTTTAAATCTGGAGTTTACTTTAGAAGATACAAATAATTCAATATTTAGTTAGTTGAATTTATCTTGAAATTATTGTTGATGGACAACTTTTCTAAATTGCACAAATTGAAGTGTAGGTAACCAAAGGTGAGATTAACATTTTACTAATAAGTTTGCATAGGTACAAGGATTCTGTGGATTTTGGAATATATTAACATTCACACAAAAATAATTTGCATATAGTTTTAAAGTCAACATAAAAATAACGTTCATTTATGATAGTTAAAGTTATTAAGTGAAAAATAAACTTCTGTAGCTTTTGTAGCTGTTACTACAAGCTCAAAGAAGCCAATCTAAGACATGTAGCTAGCTCTTAGTAGCTCTTGTGCAATCCTATGATCGCATCATTTACGATTAACAAACTGGTTGGAATTTCGTTACATTCGTCGCTCATTAACGGCGGAGATGCATGCGTAAAGCCAGCAAAATAACGGCGCGCACAAGGCGGAAGAAAGATAACCAGTTGCCGTTGATGTGGAATTGGAATTGGAATTAGAAATAGTAACCATGTTATAGTATGAAATGGTGCGCGATTCGTACGCGATTAAGCGAGGCGATAGATAGAATTGTAATGCGTATGTAGATTCAGCGCGGGCGCGCGGACAGCGGGCGAGGAACCGGCCATCGTCGCCAGCCTCAGAGGGGAAATTAACTTTCTTATATCGAGCCGAAACACCGTTCGTCGCCGCCTCGCACAGACCCTGGGTGCTCGGTCGCATTGCGGATTGCTTCAGTTCCAATCCTGACTCAAATTCAGATCGAGCATCCTGAGACACACCACATCACGACCATCAAATAAAAATCAAACTTAATTATTTACTATAAACGAAATATTATTACAATAAAATGTTACTTTTTGTAACATTTTTAGTAGTTGGACTTCTCTCTGGTAGATATCACTTTTTTTGAAATTTCTAATATTATTGCTTTAATGTTTTAATTATAATTATAATCATTTTAGGAGCCAACACACAAGAATATAAATGTCCAGAACGAACAGGATACTTTCCAGATCCAATTCAATGCGACGTCTACTATTTGTGTTCCAAAGGCGTAGCCGAAGAGAAGTTGTGTCCTGATGGTCTTGTTTTTGATGATGGTGATCCCAACCATGAAAGGTGCGACATTCCGGCTAATGTAGAATGTGGAGATAGAACTGAATTACGTAAGTGTTTAATAATTAATAATTTACAATGAATTTAAAACGGAATTTAAAAAAATTAGAGGAAGCCCAACCAAGTAAGGGATGTCCTCGCGCTAATGGATACTACCGTCATGAAGACCCGACAGCTTGCGATAAGTTCGTTAACTGTGTTGATGGAGTTCCCCACGAGTTACCTTGTCCTGGAGGGTTGATTTACGACGATGTTGCTAGTACTTGTGCTTGGCCTGCTGAGAGTCATCGTAAGGATTGTACAAATGCCAAACGAGGTAAATGTCATTTAATTAAAGACAAAAATGTTACTGTTAAACTTATAATTTGTAATTTAAGACCAATTAGATGATGGTTTCTCATGCCCACCTGGCGATGTCGCCGGACCAGGTGGCCGTACACTTCCTCATCCAACATTCGCTCATCCTGACGATTGCCAAAAGTTTTATATCTGCCGTAATGGCGTCCAGCCACAAAAAGGATCATGCTCAGCTGGTAGCGTTTACAACGAAGATACTTTCATGTGCGATGATCCTGCTAACGTTCCTGGATGGTACGTAAAATAAATATACTTTATGTTTAAAATTTTAAAATTTTAAAATGTTAATTTTAATTTCAGTGAAAATTACTATGATGAAAAACCGTCAAGCGGAAAAAAGAATTAGTTCTACCGAGTGGAGAAAGTCGTCGCATCCTAACATTCCTTAGCTAACGACATTTACGAGATGATGAGATGGAATTAGTAAATGTGAATGCGTGAAGGATATTATTGTAATTATAACTTCGGCCTACGATCTGCAATGCACCGACGACTGCTTCACTTCTACGTATATTTATTTATAAAAATTACTTTCTAGTATTGTTTAGTTTTAAGCATTATATGATTGCGCATTCAAATAGGTCTGCAATTACATACTATAACATTGTACGTGTTATAATACTTTGTTGTTTTAATATTGCATGTACAAGTACGGAATAAACAAATTTTTATATAAAACTCTGCTGTTTAATTACCCATAACCAAAAATAATTACACATCATAGTAGAATATTCTAAACAACATGCAAAATATATAAAAACAATTACCAGAATAGTAAATAAAATAACAAATCTTATTATTGTTGTTTATTTTAACGCACAACAATATTTTTCGTTGTTTTTATTTAATAATTTATGTCTATCCGATTTTTTTTAGATTAAATAAATTAATATTCAAGGCTAATCAACTTGTTTTTAATTTTTACTACTAAAAAATTAAATTTTATGTATGCAACTTAAGTAAATTATGAAAATTAGGTCTCGAAAAGTTTGTGTTAAATTTTATTTTAAAATTGTACCAAGTTAGGTTAAGGAGTTAAGGAGTTAGGTTAAGGAATTTATATAAAATTGATATTTCAGTTTTAATCATAAGGCATAATATTTTTATGACACTAAAGTGACTAAAGTGTCGGTTAAGCCTTAAGTTTTTAACTTGTGGAGCATTTTGCAAAAAGAAAACTCAAATTTTATGCTTCTTTGATTAGTGGTAGTTCATTAATTACTAGAAATACGAGTATTATAAGTACCAGAACCTTAAAAAACACAACATTTTGATGATTTTGTGTCATATGAATGTACAATGTTTGTTTTACAGTTTAACCTCAAAAAATAAGTTCAATGTGATTTGAACACCACGATAACCACAGATACGATGACGTCACAAATAAATTGAGGTTAGGTTATGTTATCTTAGATGAATCAAGAACTACATTAAAATTTAAAAAATAAGTTTAACGTATAAACAAATTTATGTACTTACTTTCTAAATGTACTTGACTTGTATCTTTCTTTTGTATCTTTAAAAAAACTGATAAATTATTTGTATGTGTTAGTACCTGGTCCTCGAAAACTATAACTTTACATAATAATGTTCTACAAATTAATTTGAATATTTGCTGTTTGCTAAATATTCCAAACCTTTCAAAACTAGTTTAGTTCTCAATTAGTTTAGAATGTAAATTTGTAGTTAAGTTTATTCCATTTTTGTCAAATCATGTTATATTAATTTCTATCTGTATGTTTCCTTCGTAAAGTCAAAACACTCCCAATTTGATCATTTCGGCAAGATAACAATCGACTTCTCGAAGGCGAGAAATAAAAGTAAAAGGAAGGAAGTAAAAGCGAAGGAAGTCAGACTTAAATTAACTATCGGCATAACTAAAACCAAAGAAGCAAATGACCGGAAGCCAATATTTAGTTTAACAAAGTCTAAATCACAAAATAGTTGCAATTAAGAAAGCATGGCTCATATTTTGTATGTTTGTATAAAACGTTTATATAATATTTAACTGCGTAGAAATTTTTTTATACTGCTGATATAAATTGATTGGAGAGGAATTTAATTAAAAATTAATTAAACTTAACTGGTACCGATTCACTACAAATTAATCTGTTTTTTCGTTTGTACTTTGATTAAACAGTAATTATGAAAAGAGTCAAATCAAGGCAAACAAACACGAATTATGACACGATTTTGATGAATTCGTGCAGTCTTACCATGAAGAAATCAGATCAGTTTGTTGAAATATCATAGGTGAAGGTGGGTGAAGGGTATTTTGTGGTTACATTCGAATCGAGGCAATTATAAGATATTTTTATAATAAAACACGATTGTTACTATCGTCGATATAACGAAAAAGTGGGTGCATAATTGTGTTTCTTGGTTTAATTGGTAGCGTTGGTAGCGTCCAGGCTTAAAGCGACCAGCGGTCAGTGAAACACGAGAAAGTGTTTTACACCGATCACTCCGACGCGGCGCGAGCTTATGTTCACAATTCGAACATTCGAAGGTGTCGTACGCGCACCACGCGGAACGAGTGTGGAGAATTCTCTTGCGCTCGCCGCCGTCGCCGTGGTCGTTCGCGGATTAGTCGCCAAGGATAAGCGAACGGACCAGCAGACCGACCAGCCGCTAAAGAGTGATTTACCGATCAACCAAGGCAAAACAATCGAAAGCAGCGAACACATTCGTCATTCGAAATGTTTGCGTTCAAAAGTGCTGTTCCGGCCCTTGCGCTGTTTGCCATCATCTCCTTCGGTAAGTACTAATCAATAATATATCTAATAAAATACTAAAATCAATAAAAAGAAATCAAACAAATTATTCAAAAATAAAATTAACATATGGAATATTAACTGCTGCACTAATTCAATGCAAGTGAATGATTAAAAGTCATTGAAAGGAAAGCAATTGAGCGTTCTGCACATGCGCATTACGAACGTACGTTACTGATACTACTTTAAGGTGATATTTCGTGCAGAAACGCGGAATTATGCAATCGATCAAGTTTCGCGCACCGATAAGTAACGCCATTGCTCGCATGTCAGTACTAATCTGCATAACAGGTTGTTTTGTTGCTAAATGTTACGCGTTAAACGAGCCGAACATGTGCAAACACTGCTTCGGTTTCGTGCTACCCACCCCGATTCATGGTTCAACTAACTTAGTAACATAGAAACGCGTTGTTCTAATAATATCTAATTCCTAACATTACTATCTAGCTCTAATCGTAGGTATGCTAACATTAATGGTGCTTGGTCGGCCATTTTGAATTTATTTTGCCAGATAAACGTCTATCTGTTCCAACAACAACAGGCGCGCGTGATAATCATACGTTTTGCGTCTGGTATGATTTCTCGCGCTGCAGAACATATGCACTGTGAGCAAGTTATGTAAATACAAGAAAAATGCGAAATTTCTCTTCTAAAATTTCACTCATGGTTTAGTGTGAGCGCACACGCGCGCATATTACAATAATTTGCTTCTATTGCTTCAAGCGTTGCTTTAACGACTTGATTTGAGGAAGGAAGCTCAAACACGTTCAATAATTTGATTTTATACGTTTTGCAGTTGAAGGTGGTGTTTTGGTAGAAGATGCCCCGGCTTGCCCTGAACAACATGGCGTTCAGGCGTATGCACATCCTGAATCCTGCAATCTTTTCTTCTTATGCACCAACGGCACCTTAACTGTCGAACAGTGCGGAAATGGTCTTCTTTTCGACGGCAAGGGTTCCGTACATCACCATTGCAACTACCACTGGGCTGTTGAATGTGGACACAGGAAAGCTGACTGTGAGTTAAATCCCAATAGCCTTCCACACCTTCAAACTAATAATTCATTGTTTTTAGTAACTCCAATCAGTACTCCTGGATGCGAATACCAATTTGGAATCTATCCTCATAGCGATGAATGCTCTACTCACTATGTAAAGTGTGCTCATGGTGAACCCCATGCTGAAGAGTGCGATGCTGGTTTGGTATATGACGAACGCATCCATGGTTGCAATTGGCCTGATCTTCTCATCGAAAAGTGCAACCCAGAAGGTGCCATAATCATTATAAATTGTGTTTATAGTTACATGTTTTTATCCTGGTCTCTTATTTTTAGCTGTTGTCGGTTTCAAATGTCCCACCAAGGTACCTTCTAACAGCATCGCTGCAAAGTTCTGGCCTTATCCACGCTTCCCAGTCCCTGGTGACTGCCACCGTCTGATCACATGCGTCAACGGATACCCACGTCTCATAACCTGCGGCGAAGGCAAAGTTTTCGACGAATCCAGTCTGACCTGCGAGGACCCCGAGCATGTGCCACACTGCAACCATTTGTAAGCTGCATGCGTGGTGGCGTGCGTGCGTAGAAGAATATAAAATGTAGTTGGAATTGAAACCTTCAAAATTTCTGTTTAAACCCGCCCATGTACAATACGATATATATTTTTATGTAAAATTTTGTAAATTTATGTAACATTTTGCCAGAACGTTTCTATGTAAATACTGAAGACTTTGTACCTAGGCAGCAAATAAGAATTCTACTTGAAAATTAGTCATATTTCTTTCTAAAATGAAACCTTGCATTTAACCTTTCAATTAAATGAAATTCTCGAACTCTCATAAATTATTATTGACTCTAAACCAAATACGGTAACAAAAACTTCACAAAACCTTATCGACAAACAAATAATGAAGTGTGGTGTACGTGACTAGACCACAATCTTAATTTTTGAGTTTAGTGAATGTTACTGATTTTGTGTTTTTTGTCTTATGCGTCACCCCGTCACCCTAATTCTTTCGAGCGCTAAATCGCAGGTGGCCTACGTGATGCATGTTGTCGTAGCCCTTGCGATATGCCCATATATAGCAATACTCATCTCGCCCGCTTTCTATTTGCCAATATCTCACCCTATCTTTAACTCAACGTTTTCCTTCTACCCAAATAAGTTCTGTCTCGTGCTCTGATGTGTAAAGTGGAAGTTAACGTGTTTTAATAAAGTAATTAAAATATTCTAAGTCGTGATTTTATATTAACTCGCACTCTTGAAACACCTCAGAAGGTTTCTGACCAATTGCCTGGAATCCTATAATTTTATTCCTTTATCTTTCCCTTATTCTGCAAATATTGTGTAACTGAATGTAATCTGTGGGTGGCGACCCCTCTTGAGCAAAAGGGGTGGGAAATACCCACAAAAACCTGTTGTGAAAAGTTTGTAAAAGAGTTTAAAAAGCCTTGATTTACATTTCAGCGATTCTAACCTCAAAATACCCTCATAACCTCAAAAATTTGTTTCACTTGATCTGATTCTGTAAAATTGTTCCTCTAACAGTTGAAAATTCACCTTATAATAATCAACACTAAACAAAATAAGACAGTTGTATAGATCAAGTAATTATTTAACAACCAAATTATTGTTAGTTATACGCGTGTTTTAAGTTCCAGCGCATTTAGTATCAAGAACAAACACAAAACAACGAAATTTAATGCTTTCTTGTGCGTTAGTTGTGCGTTAAAGTCTTTTCAAGCAGTCCTGCATAAAACTCACTATCGACAACAAAAAATTCATTACATCCAAACAATTACCTCAACTGTCAACAATTTAACATCATACTAAAAAAGTAAAAACACACACGATAACTTTCGTGATCCGGTGAAGAATGTACACTGAACACGTTTCTACCTTGTTTTTTTTTAAGTATATAATGTCTAGAAATGTATAAAATAATAAACTTTAATGTTTCTGTTGAGATCGAGCAAGTCGTGCGCTTTAGAAATAGCACAAATAGAGAAACTGCCGCACTCAAAATATTGAAGACGAACTAAATTTGCAGGAATTTATAAAAGAATTAAATTAAATTCAATGGAATTGAATTCAATTAGAGATTTGTTGTTGGACTTGTAGAAATCAAGAAATGAAGAAATGAAGAAAAATGTGAATTGTGAACGTAAAAATCATCTTCTGAATACAAACAGTTCACAGTATGTGCGTGAAAGAAAGAGGAATACAGGTCGATTTCCAATCTTATTAACATTACAATTCCCATTCAGGTATAATTAAACAATAGTTTACATTGGTATTAATCGGTTATAAACAATTTGCTGCATTATTTAATTTCAGCTTTATATCTGAAAACAAAAGAGGTTATTGAACAAATTAAAAGAATTTAATTTAATATTAAATTATAAAATATTCCTAAATTTATTAATGTCAAATATACTATTTGATATTTGGGCACTTCCTCTATAACTCTATAATAAACTTCGGTTAACCTCCAAAACAAAAACTAAACAAACAAAATATTGCGAGAGGATCTAGATTATATCTATACTCTAATTCGTCAACAAAACAATAAAACAAAACATAGCGTGGCCCTCTTGATCATTAATATACAAATCGTTTCTTGCCCCATTTCCAACAAAAACAAAATCTTGACAATCTTTACAATTCTCTATATCTCTATATAAATTTCTATGAAATAATTATGATAATTATTAAAATTTATTACTTATTTACTGCATCACTTAATATTATCTCTATAAGTGAAAACACGTGATCGATTAGTAAATTTAAATTTTAAATATACTGAAGCATAAGAACATTACCAGTTGCAATGATTATTAATAAATCAAATAAAAAGTTATTTATTTGTATCTAATTATCTTAATGAAGTCGTGTGTTTTGAATTTACAAAAAAAATCTTCATGTGCTTGATGAAGTGCTAAGATTTCATCAATGCACACGTGCACAGTGGAGAAACTTAATTAAATTCACATTATTTTCATTTAGCGTATTCTACTTTTATTCAGATGACGTTTCACTGATTGTGTACCAATTACAAACGAGAAAAGAGGCATACACATCGCCGCGGCTAACAAAATCATTGTAATTAATTCGTTATTAGTAGCGTTAGACTAAACCGAGCATGCTGATAAAAGTACTTTGGTAAAAAGTACGCGCAAAAGCCACAGAAGCATGAAGAACAAGTATTTACGTTTTCACTTGATCCGGTGATCAAAATTCCTTGCCCAAGGCAAATTGTCTAGTCTAGGCTTTTCTCATTTAATCTGCATATAAGTCAGACGTAATAAATCGTTGTTAAGATCAACATGCACGAAGAAAAACATTTTCTTGTTTTTAGCAAATTGTTTGCATATGATATTAATATATAGAATTATAGCATAAACAATTTTTGTTTTTGTCTTGGACTGGTCATTATTGATATTCTGCCTACAAAACACTACCCAGCGTACTATATAAATAAATAATTACAACCTCGAGCAGTTATTAACGCACGCTTGTGTTTTGTCTGACTTTTTGCTTGTGTGCAAAGAGAAAGATGCTTCGTTCGAAAAGAAAAGCGGTTAAACTGAGGCGACAGGTTGATCGCGCTCGCGTACACGTGCGAGAAACTCTCGCGGAGTGGCCGCCGTCGTCGAAGAAGTGCCCGAAGAAGTCGCGAGAGGAAGCAAGAAGGCGTTACCGCGTTTGCTGCAAACGGAGAGTACTTAAGACGGTGGCATTGACCCAATTGTTTAGTTTCTAGCCGAAGATTCTTCGCGACAGGTTGCTGCGCATCGAAAACGAGTGCATACGAATGCGCGAAAGCTACAGATACACGACGTCTGCAAGCTCGTTAAGTTCAGTGTCAGTGCCATTGTTACGGATTAAAATTTATTCTTAAACTGCATAAATAAAAATGAATCTAAACATAAATTAGTCGAAAATTTGTTTTGATTCCTAAAGTTTTTGATTGACTTTATATTTTTTAAAAGTGGTAACATTAATACTCGGTGGATTGCACTCAATAAAATGAAGGTAAAGAATGTTTAAGTTTAAGAAAACTCGTTAATGACAGATTGCGTTGAATGGTTGAAAGTTTCGCCAATTTATTGCTGCTACTTTGGTCTTCGATTGACCCACAAACCTTTCGTATTGTACGCACAATCTTTAATTCTGTAATTCATCAATTTGATCAGACTTTCTTTATTTAATTGGTTATTGGTTATTTGTTGTTGTTTTTGCGAGCTGCTTAATAAATTGATGTGGTATTTTTTTTATCTAGGTCTACGCGATTTTGGTAATAACATCATTGTGGTTGATTCATGTTCGTGTGGCCAACGCTGTGAATGCTCCAGGATATGGCAATAATTTCAACAGGCCAGGCCCGCCTCAAATTCCATTCAGACGAGCACATCACCAACATAATGTTAACAAACCTGGTTTCGGACAATATAAGAAAAAATGGTATCCGCCGGTGCAATCAGGATTGAGTCAACGTCCGAGGCGTCCACAACCACTTCCTCCAATGAATTCTCATTTGGGAAGTAATTATATGAGACAACGTTTAGGTCTAGGTTCGAGCCCACAATTGCCACATCCTCAACAATCGATTCCACAGCAATCCAATGAGTTTAAAATTCAACAGGAGCTGCAACAACTTCAACATCTTCAAATGCAACATCAACAAAATTTATTGAACAAAAATTCGGCAAACAAAGCAACTAGCCATAAATGGAATAATTTTCCGTTGAGGAATACAAAACCACAACCACAGCAGAAACCATTTTTATCTTCACCTAAAATTAAGACTGAGGTGGAATACCACATTCAAAACAATCAAATTCCCAATCAACCTGTGATGATCAAACAACTGGATGATGAAAGAGGTCCAATTCACACAATTCCTGCTCCTAATTTAAGTTTGGCTGATAAACCCAAACAAGTGCACATTCATCAATCCAAACCACAATTACCACACCACCAACAACTTCTCCAGCCTAATTTTGAATCAACTACTTTAAGAGTTTTGAAACCTCAAGCTACATCAATGCATCAATACCAAGTCACAGAATCTCCAGATCACAATGAAAAACTACTAATCCACGAACCAGAAATACCTCCACTAAAACCAGAAGTAGTTATTCCAACTGATGGTGAGTTTGGTTTGCTTCCAGTTCAAGATGGTTACTCCTATAGCATTCTGCAACAACCTCAACTCCAACAGCATATCCTTCAACAACAACAATCCAATGCATACCAAACCATGTTAGTACAACCACAATTCTTCCAACCTGATCCATCTTTCTTGGAATCACAACACAAAAAGATGACACCCCCAGAAATGCATACCTTCAACTATGTTGAACCTAAACATGAAAGCACCCGTGTTTCAGCCGAGTATGTATTGCAAGCTGACGATGATTCACAAGATAACAGTCAAGCTCACAGCTTCAGTCATTCAAGTACTTTTGATCACAACAGGACAAACCGCGACGATGACGATCAGGCCGGAGAGACCGTCGAAAGTTACTATGCATCACTTCCTAGTAAAGATGCCGCCGATAGTTTTGCACAGTTATACAAATCCGGTAGAAACCAAAACGATCAAAAGGCCGGACAATCAAAGCAACAGGAAATGATGATTTACGTGCCAGATGATCAAGAACAATTTGATCCTGCTGAAGATTTAGAGCAATATGAAGCTAACGAGGGAGGGGAAGGTCAAGCTGATAAAAATAACAAAAGATTCGGATTTGGCAGCAGGATTCGACCAAAAAAATTGTAAATCGTAAACGTACTTTTACATGCTCTTTGACATTTCCAACTGGTTCAAGTAACGCGTGGGAATAGAATAAAGTTGAATTGTTTTGTTTTCGATAATGGCTAATAATGTTATGGACTTTTTATGGATTGTATTGTTTTGTATTTATATTTATTGTTGATATTTATATTGTTTTATTTATTGTATCTATTTATTGGGATATAAAAAATGTGTTTATTATAAACGAGTTTATTTAACCGCCCAAATATTTTTCTTTCTTTCAAAGATTAGCAATTTTATTATCTTTTAAACAAATCTTAATTTATAGAGACGAAATGCAGGCACAGTAGTTAAAGAGGTCATGTTGGCAAATATATATATTTTATTTATGACAAGTAATCGTTGTAAATTAGACGGTTACACCAATAGTGTTTGACATTAATAACATTAACAAAATTTAAAAAAAAATTTTGTGATCAGTGGTTGCAAGGTAACTTCATGGTGATGGTCTTAGTCTCAAGATATTCGTGCAATGAATCCTCGCCGAGTTCACGTCCCATTCCAGACTGTTTGAATCCTCCGAATGGTGCTTGCGGGATAACCATATCATAGCAGTTAATCCTATCAGCAAAACATAATAAATAAATGGAAGAAAACGTAATAGAAAAACTTGTAAACCATAACTTACCAAACAGAACCAGCCTGAACAGCCTGAGCAAAAGTCATAGCTGTGTTTAAATCTTTGGTGACAACGCCAGCAGCTAAACCATAAGTTGTATCGTTGGCACGTTCAATAACCTCATCTAAAGTATCAAACTTAAAGATGCTCTGTACTGGACCAAAGATCTCCTGCCTGGCAATGCTCATGTTGTCCTTAACATCAGCAAACACCGTTGGTTGTACAAAGTATCCTTCAGTACCATAACGCGCTCCACCAGTCATGCATTTAGCACCCTCCTTCTTGCCACTCTCAATCAGACCGATCACCTTATCAAACATTTCCTTGTCAATCTGAGGTCCTTGTTGAACACCATCTGTAAAGGGTTCGCCAACAACACGAGCTTTGGCCATTGCTGTTGCTTTAGCTACAAAAGCATCGTAGATTCCTGATTGGACATAAGTCCTAGATCCAGCACAACAGTTTTGTCCATGGTTAGCAAAAATTGCATTATGAGCAATTTCTACAGCTTCATCCACTAAAAAAAAAAGAACAACAAATCAGTTTTGTTTCAAAATTGTTTAGATTTTTAGCTTACAGTCAGCATCATTAAAGATACAAAGTGGACTCTTGCCGCCAAGTTCAAGGCTAATACGTTTTAAGTTGCTTAATGCAGAACTCTCCAAAATTTTATGCCCAACTTCGGTAGAACCAGTAAACGCTGCTTTATTGATATGAGGATGACTGGCGATGGCGGCACCAGCAGTTGGGCCGTATCCAGGAATAACATTAATAACACCCGGTGGAAAACCAGCTTCCTTGGCCAACGCAGCAGCAGCCAAAGCAGTCAGAGGTGTTTGTTCGGCTGGTTTCAACACAATCGTACAACCAGTAGCTAAAGCAGGTGCCCATTTCCAAGCCAACATAAGCAATGGATAATTCCAGGGAATGATTTGACCAACAACACCAACTGGTTCTTTTCTGGTCATTGATGTAAGACCAGCATCAGCTATAAATGAAATAAAACATAACATTACAGACAAATCAATCAACATACTAAGTAGTTTTTTGGTATACCTCCAGGAATAGTCAATCCGTGAATCTTGTCTGCCCAACCCGCATAATATTTGAATGTATCAATCGTGCAATTGATATCAAAAATAGAATCATTGTATGGTTTGCCGTTGTCTAAAGATTCCAAGGACGCCAAGTAAGCGATGTCACGCTCCATAAGCTGCGCCAACTAGAATAATAATTCGGAAATTTGCATTATTAAAGTTTTGCTCAAAGAACATCTTTGAATATATTCGAGCAGTTAAGAATGATGGACAGGTGCTAGTCCATTAGTAGTTCCTAGTGCGAATCAATCAAGATAAACATGCAACATGGTTATAAGCAAGAACCACTAATAAATAAAGCAAATATTACATGTTTAAACGTTTAATTTAAACCATATGTATTCTAAAAATGTAAACAGAACTACGATGTTATCTGGGTATGTTCGACCTGTAAATCGTGAGTGGCGTGAGCGCGTTAAGCCCTATCAGAATTATGTTACCAACTTGAAGTTGAAGTTTAAAAATAATATATATAGTTATTTATAGCCACAAACTGAATGAATCCAAAAACAATTCAATTTACTAACGTAAACTATACATGAGTATAACCAGAAGTTTCCTAGTTGAACAAATTTCTCAAAAACACCTTGACTTATCTATATAAAGTAATTTTTAAAAATTATGACCTTGAGCCAACATAATTTTATGTATTTTTACACATTTCTATCATTTGAAGGTCAATTAATTACAATAAAGATTCCACCAGTTCTTTAAAGCTTAAACAAGTCTTCAATAAAAAATATTTTACCTTGTAAATAAGTTTGCCGCGAGCAGAAGCATCCATTGTGCGCCATTCAGATCCACGCTTAAAAGCACATCTTGCCGCTGCCACCGCCGCATCCACGTCCTCCTTATCACCAGCGGCAACATCAATTATTTTCTTCTCGTTGACCGGGTTGATGGTTGGGAACTTCTTTCCGCTTTTTGCGTCAACAAACTCATTGTTGATAAACAACTGTACAAAAAATTTGTAATCATTTGTGTAAATGATAGCAAAAAATAAACCATTAAAATATTACAATATTTATTATTACAAAATAACTTATCTAAAATATTCAACATAATATTACAATGCAGGATAGACCGATTATTATTCGCGTGAGTAATAAATATCCCGAAAAAACACTTAAACTAAGCCATAAAAATATTAGAGATATTAACATAAACTCACGATCTAAATAAAATAAAACAAAATATAGATGCATACATTATAACCGCACTAAACTGGTAAAATATGGTGAAGTGAACGGATGATAAATTAATTATAAGAAACTTTAATCGTAAAGTTAAAATTTTAATGTTTGTTTTTGATTTAACATCAAAGCGTTAACACGGCCTAAACATCTTAAAACGTATTAATATTTTGACATATTTATTATTCAAGTAAACATTCAAAATAAATCTAATTGGCTCTAATAGCATTGATCAAATTTAGAATTACATAGATAAGATACCATTGACAAACATAATATTAATTGATTGTAAATTTTGGTCTAACTACCTTGGTGTACTTAATTTCGGGATTTCTTTGAGCCATTTTGTTGACACTTTTAACAATTGTACTTGAACACAACTACACAACAGTCGGGAAGCAAAACACCAATCGAAATGAAACAAGTGCGGTGCGTTTGGTGCGTTATAACAGGAACGTATTACCTCCCACTTTTCGCATCCGACCTATCCCATCCAATAACAAAGTGTTTCAATTATCGCGAATACATTTCGACGACTTACAATAAATCATGTGATAATAGTTTAGGTGCAGAGCAAATATTGCGCAAATGTTGGGCACTGGCTCCTCTATCTCCTGATAGTTCTGCGAGGAATGTTTAAATTGACGCCTTTGCAATTTTAATTAAACAATAGATAATGTAATAAAACTCTTAATCAATATTCCCGGTTTTAAATTACCAATTAAGCAACAAATAATTTACTGGTAACATTTAAACAACTTATAGAGTAAGTGTTTACTTCATGAGTACCATCATTTGTGTCACAGATAAAAAAAATAAAAATTAGTGTTTTATTGTAAGATGATTTTGTTTTGTATCATTTTAAAGTGTATGAGTTTTAACGTTAATTAGTTTAAATAAATGTTAAGTATTTACAACGTCGTCATCCAATCTATTATTTATCGACTGCTTATCAGCCGGTCTATACACTTCACAGCCTCGTCAATGCCGTGTTTTTTCATCGTGCTGCGAATTTCGGTGACACGCACATTATTAGTCTGAAACAAACAGAAAACAAAACAATTATTTATATACGAGTCCACAACATATGCAATTAGCATACATGAAGCACGAAACATCAACGTACATTTTTGTGGAAATACAAATCTGGCTACGATTATTATAAAAATTATAGTAATAATTCATTTGTATCTGTTGGGAATATAATAATTTGTACACGCAATAACACAAAAACAAACATAAATTATATATAAATGACTTAATTTGAAGTATTTTACTCAATTTTCGGATATATTCGTTGGCTTAAATACACTGAATTTTGATTTAAATAAAAAACAACTATGTACTTCCAATTTAAGACTAAAACTTCGTAATATTATTGCAAATATTGCAAACATTTAATTTAGCAAAATATTGATGTTTATTTTTGTATATTTGTTAAACTGTTCGTGATTGAATGCAAGGTCCAAATATTAACACCTAACAGTTGTTACTCAAATATCAGATGATTTCAAATCATTTCCAGACAGTCAATATCATAGAAAATAATAAAATAACAGTTACAAAATAATAAACTTTGAATGATTGTCAAGGTTATTTAAATTTCTTTAAAACACAATTATTTTTGAGATAAAATCGATTTCACGGCCTACTTCACTGATAAATATAAAACAAACAACTTAACATCACAATAAAATAACATGCGTACATACCAAAGCCAAATGAATTAAAAACTCAATAGGATTGCGATCTTCAAAGGCGTCCGTATCCAACATATAACCAAAGTTCAAATCCTCATACAGCTTGTTGATAAGTTGTTTCTCTACTGTAATTTTCGACAATTCTTTAATAAGATCAAACGGAATATCTTCATCTAAAGTAATTTCTTCCGTTTTGATCTCCAACTCCATCTCCCCGTCAATCTCATCATCTGAAGAGGTATCCTCATCTTTAACCACCGACTTTAACGCTGATTCAAACAATTCGAAATTATTGGCCACACCCTCCGGATTCAATAGTTTTAAAATATTAAATCTCTTCATGCCCCTCAAACGTTCCGTTGCCAAAGTCTCAGGTGTTTTGTCATCGAAATTCTGTGCCTTCTTCTTGATCGATGGGATCTGCACCAAATACGCAATAAGATCTTCATTTTGCGTTAAAATAGCTTCGTGTAGGATATTATTACCGGTGCGGTTGTCCACCGCATTGACTTGTGCGCCGCTTTCGACTAATTTCTTGACAGCCGGAAGTTTACCTTCGGTTACAGCGTATTGTAAAGGCGAGAGCCAATCTTCGTTATTCCTACTTAATACGTTTTGGTCTTTGAAATGTGTACAAAGTTCGTCGATGCCGTAATCGCAATTAATCGCAAGATGTAATGGCGAAGTGCATCTTTTATCTAATTTCATGTGTTTCAAAGGTAAGTCTTTAAGTTGATTCAAGGCGGCGCCATTTTTAATAGCGAGATGCAAAATTGTCTCACAATCATGATTAATACCGTTGAGCAGATCGTACTGTTTGAAGCGGTCGATAATTCCTAATATTGTTGTCTTCAGTTTACCGGCAAGTTCATCGGTGTGGTGGATATGACACAGGTGCAGAAGACTGTTAAATAAAATCAAAATAAAGATTAGAGAATAAAGCACATCTAAATGTCAACTAATCCATTTTTAACTTAAAAAATAAAAAACAGATAAATTGATATTCAAATTTGATCTAGCCTTTAATTTTTATTTAAAAATTATTTAAGACTATTAAGTAGTAAATGTCATTTTTACCATTTTCCTATTTGTTTGAAATGAATATTTCAAAATTTCATACAATACTATTCTTATTTGATGAATCAAAAGCCTTCGAATGATTATTGTTTTGAGTTTGTATGTAAACATAAATATACAAGCAAAGGTTTCAAATTCTTCAAATAAGCACACCATCGAGTTATAAAGTTTCAAAACATTCAGACTGTAGTTAATACGTTAATGTAAAAGAAAATATTTAGTGATTGTTAGTCAACTCAGTTAGTTTCCATGTAAGATTTGAGGTCAAAATGGAGATACGTAATAATCTTAATAAAACTTTTAATTAAAATTGTAACCAATAACAAAACGTATGTAAACCTATATGTATTGTAAGTTATATGAAATAAAAGCAAGAAATCTTATTTAAAGAAATTGTCATACTTATTGCCGTCGTCGTTTTTGTCCTCTAGCTTTTTGCGGATCATCTTTTCCACTTCGGGCTGCCCAGAATTAATATAGGCACCAATTTGGAAGAATTGTTTTTTGATTTTGGACAAATCCCTTTCGACTGATTCCGCATTCGCATTGCCAACAGCGTCACACAGTACTAAACTATCATTCACTTGTTCGCCATTAAAATTTTGCAAGATGTCTCCAATCATTTCAGGCAACATTCGATTAAAATCATCGGAGTTGACCTGAGGAGCAAACTTTTGCAGGTCGTCACTTGCTAACATTGGGTTTTCCATATTCAAGATCATGGAAGGAACACCACCAATTTCCATGCTCATACTCATACTCGAACTAGAGTAATCGGTTTCGTACCTAGTGCGTTTGCGCTTGTTAGTTTTATCTGGAGTGTATGTGAAAGAACGAGGTTCACTGAATTCTCCATCCGACGGACGGAACAACGCTATGAAGACATCTTTCGTCGGATCTTCAATTGCCTGATTACGATATGGTGGGGTTTTAACGACAATCGCATACTGATGATGAACATCAGTTTCGTGGAATTTAGCTTCTGCAGTCCAAATTTTATCATCGTTTTCGTCCATTTCAAAGATTTGAACCTTAATATTTTCTGAAATTTTGTTAATATTAAATAAATCATTTAAACTAGATTAAGACAGATGATTGGCGTAACATAATTTAGAATGTTCTATAAACTTACTTTTTGCCACTTTCTCAACAAGCAGAAAAATTTCTTTGCCGCCTGACGCTGGACTTGTAGAATGATCCATTCTGACAATTTTCAAGTCACCAGTCATTGCAGATTCTATATTTTATAATATAAATTTAATTGTCTTATTAAACTTAAATAAGTAAATAAATAACTTACTAAGATTAAAAATAGGATTGCTATACAATGGACGACAAATACTATGTAATATGCCATTTGCATCCTCCATAAATGCATCAAACCTCAAGCAAACCACATTTAAATTTGTTGACTTTTCTTCATCTAAGATTTGTTGTTTGATGTCTGCCTCTTCGCGCGTTGTGAGTGCCCGAGGTGCCTCTGTGCGTAGAATCTCTTCCATTTTCCATTTTGTTTTCTTGATTTTTAACTCATCCTGAATATGTTTTTTGGCTGTGTGGATAATACCCATACTTTTAAAACTAACAAAAAATTACAGGTTGTTAAAAAGAAAGTTTGCATTGGTATTCAGATAATATTTACATCACTTTCATGTTGGGGTTCATTGCATGATCAACATGTTTGTCATGTGGATCAACGCGTTCTTCAGAGTCGTTTTTCATTACAAGTCGATGGGGATGTGGTGTTCTACATGATTCGGGAGCCTCTTTAGAATATGTGAATAAAGAACAACGAACGATAGCTTTTCCGGTATAATTGTGCAGCTAAAAATATTTAAAATCATTGATATAGGTTGATAAAACAATTTGGGTTGCATATAATAACTATAAAGATATGTTATTTCTTTATAAAATCCAAATCACAATTTATAGGGATTACCTGAACAGATGGATATGTTGCCTTTCTGTTTTTTTCTGATGAATTGCCCTGTAAACAGCCATGTGTGCCTGACATTTCAGATTTGTACCTAAATCTAAACTTTTCAACGGGCTGTTCCAGTATTTCCAAATAACAATCTGTAAATATTTATTTGTAAGTTTTTGAACATATATTTTTATGTATCCCATTTTATAATTTAAATGCACATGTGACACTTGATGAACAAACCAATAGAAATTTTGAAACAGTACTAAAACCTCTGAAACTACTAAACATGCCCAAAGCCAGATGATCTACAAATATCAATAACAACACAGCATATAATCAGTCTTAGAAGATGCCAAATCCTAAAGCAAGTATATGTCACACCTGCATTAAAAATATAAATTGAAATTGTTTTAATGTTAAAGCAAAGTAGTTATTGTCAAACTACACAAAAAGCTGTGTAAAAAGTTAATATAAACCTCCACAAGATCCAGTAGCACTATTACAAGACATACTCTCAAAATCATCTAGGAATCTTGTTGAAACTGAATTGCCCAACATGGTGTATGTTGGCGATTGTGAAGCGTCAGAACTTGGTGACGGTGTTGGATAAATCTTCGGATAATTCATTTCTGTTGAAATTAAAGTAACAAAATGTATTATAGTTAAAAATAGTGTTAAATCTTAAGACGGCATATTAAACGCGTAAAAATAATACCGGAAAAAGTCATCGCAACGGGTGCCATTATATTGTTATAGTTCTGAAAGGCCTCCATGATCAAAACCTGGACGACCAAGATGATTTTGTTTGGTAACGATTGGCGCGTTCCGTAACGCTCGTAACACGCACGTCTAACCTTACACTTTGTCACTAACTTTCCTCGATTTTGTTTAAACTATCAAACTCCGCAAGCTACAGAACGAGGATTCGCTTCTAACAATCGTTGAGCACACAACTGAAATGATTACGTCCACTTACCGACATATTATCCTGTGTGAATCCCACGTTGAATTACGTCGAAGTTGCAATGGGATTCCCCGGATATTTTAGTCAAGGCCGCATTGGCTGTGTGATCACCGCGTGACTCGTTGGGAATATGTGAAGTACCCATTCGTTTACTCATGCTGAGAACGCGGTTTTGCGTTGTTGGAACTGAACAAACCCATGCATAGACGTCTAGAGTGAGAAAGGTAGACTGAGGATTTGTCAAGAGGAGCTGAGATAACTAGCACGCGTGGCAACAATGTGCGCAGCAGTGCGCAGTTAACTTCTGTCATTATTGCCTGCACACTATTATAAAACACAACGTGACACAATGCAACCAAATAAAACTAACGCAATGCATTAAACAAGAAGAGAAATAGAACAAGATTTTGATGGCTATGGACGTATGTCTGTTGTGTGAATCACAAAATTATAAAGAATAAAAGATAAGATAAGTTGTGGGAATTTATTCCGAAAACAAAGTATTTTTAGGAAGCACACAGATTCTTATCCCAATATATTTATTGATATCTTAATCTACACTGATCTACACAGTATGTGAGATTATATTTACCTGGATCATTACTTTTATTTTTAATAAAATGCTAATTTCGTTGTACAAAAGCGGACAAAACTGAACAAAACAATGTTATTGTGTTGTTTCGCTCACCATTTCATTGCATGTGAACGATGTGAACTCGTAATTTTGCACACTACTTAATAACCAGTGGTGGATTTACACTAGGGGCAGACGGGGCTATATAATTAACTAATAATTAACTAATGTAGCTTTGTTCAAAGCAGACATCATTCATAGGTGTTGATTGAAGATGTATAACGCACACAAAACTTGAAATTCTTAAAAAATAAGATATAATATTATTTCAGTCATAGGGCGGCATTTTCTTCAGTGCCACAGGCCGGCACAAATCTTTATCAGCCCCGAGTGCAGCAATCGTGTGCGCTTCGCGTAGCATCGTATTTAGCGTGTATGCGGTTGCCTACGGTG